>JAQBSW010003522.1:77500-81866 GCA_029291075.1 Eudiplozoon nipponicum
AAACAGTATTCAATTGTTAGAATGAAAGATGTTCTCTAAAACAGCTTCCACTGAGCATAACAATTTTCCGATTTTTCCATTGAAAAATATCTAGATATCCGTCAGACTTGGTGTGATTTTTTTCAAACATCGCTATTGCGAATACGTGCTTCACAATATCAACTGTGTTTAGTATAAAATTATATTGAATTTGCTGTTTTAGTGATCGACCAGTCCGGTCTACAGAGCGCTGTTTAGGCATTAAAAACTGGCGGGAGTTAGAAAAACTCTTATAGCCAACACAAACTGACATGAAAAAACGTTGTGTTCAGGACAATTTTGATTTCGTAGAGAGTGTAAATTCACACAATATCAGGAATCAGAAAAACGATTTCGTTCCACATCAGAAATCTGTTAACAAGCACCCACATTGACTAGATCTTCGATAGTAACAACCAATCATTGCCTATACCTACAAGTTTTATAAAGCTTCTCCTCAATATACGCATTAAAGTTGTTCAATTCATTTTCACTTGTCAATATTTCATGCAAGTCGATGGATTTTACCATCTTATATTTACACGCTATATCTGAGATCGTCAAAATTAAATTAACTTTCC
Source organism: Eudiplozoon nipponicum (assembly GCA_029291075.1). Classification (NCBI taxonomy): domain Eukaryota; kingdom Metazoa; phylum Platyhelminthes; class Monogenea; order Mazocraeidea; family Diplozoidae; genus Eudiplozoon; species Eudiplozoon nipponicum. The sequence goes on from JAQBSW010003522.1 coordinate 78,100, forward strand.
TTGATGTACTTCTATGGAAACCGGAATATGATAGTATAAAAATGAAAATATCCCAAAAATGGACAGACGTTGGACAGTATATCCATCTCCACAACGATTACCCAAAATTTCAAAAATAAATATTCTACAGAAAAAAAAGGAATGATTGTCATGAACATTTTAATTATCAATAACTGACGGTACTCAGAACTATTCTTTTAGAAAACTGGTATCCCGAAATGTATGTAGTACCAAATATTAAATATCATTAACGTGACATTTCAAAAAGCCGTACCCAACCAAATGACACCATATGTCAGCATAACTTTTGAAGAAGACAAACCACCCGAAATATTTACTCAAAGAATTAAAGAAGAATTGACTTCTCTGATATCTAATGCGCAACTGTTGTTTTTTATTAAACAACACCCTTCTAAACATAATTAAACGAGCATTGGTTGTGCGGGCGGGGATATTATTTACTATAATCGGGTAGCGATCTTGATCTAAACATCTGACCCATTAATTATGCGCAATTCTTAGTTTGTACTTACAAATGCATATACATAGTGGGTCAGATTTTTATATCAAGGTCGCAACCTTCTAAACGTGAATGCAAAAGATAAGTTCTCCGCAATTGAGCTGCCCAGTAAAATTTATTTTTACAATTGCCATAGCTGCTCAGTGCTGCACATAGGCCGAAATAGCCGACCAATAAATTATAAATTTCAAGATCATTTTAGACAAAACACAGCTGGTATGCAGGGAGAACGTTTACGCAATAGAAATCAAACTAAGAATCTGACGGATTACTAGTTGCGATGTTAAAGAGAACACGGTATAGGCAACATTCGTAATACTCTGCAGAATAGACAAAAGAATTTTGTACTTCATTTGAATGCAAGATGGTAAATGTTATGTGTGCTTGTGTTTGTGTTTGTGCCTCAGCGCATGCGTTTCTCGCTTCCAATCTTTGCGTGTATTTAATCAAAAATTAATCCCTTTTCTTTCCAAAATTGGCTATATGAAGTACCAGATATCAAAGCAGAGTTCAAATCTGGCGAAAACGGTCTATTTTAGCGGTTTGTTGTATACCTGCTTCATAATAAACGCATTATTCAATACACGATATATTTCCCAATTAATGTTAAAACTTTATTAAAATAAATGAACTAAAAGTAAAACATAGAAACGTGATTTATTAAATTAACACAACCAACCAATTAAATCATGTAAAATACAGAAAAACCAAAAAATAAACTGGTTTAAGAAAAAGTAAGGTAGTGTTGCAAATGGCACGTAGGACTCATGGGCAAAAGAATTGATTTCTGAAAAAACGTTTTTGAAATACATTTAAGCTCACTTTTTCTTTTTTAAAACATTCACTAAATATCTGAATTATATCAATAAATTCGAAAGTTGCAAAATTCTTGCTAAAGGAGAGCATACATGTTACAATATTATCAAAAGTATGCACAGAAACGATAATTTTGACTGAATTAGACAGGCAGCTATTGTGCTGGCCGGGATAAGAATTATTCAGATAAAGACCGCAGACTTTACTTATTAAAATATTTCCGTCATCAATAGAATTAATGATAGCTTAATTGTATCTTCGGTGTATGTTGCTATAGCCACAAATACACTGTGATTTGATTTGAATTAAATTTATGTCGAAGTAATATCGTTTATTAAATCTTAATATATAGTAAAATTTGCGGAGTGATCAACAGTGGAAAAATTGGCGTCGTGCACTGTGGATGATTGTAAAAGGCCAAGCGTAGCAGTACAAATCGATGAGATAATTATCGTGGTGTAATGCGACTGATGTTTATCTCTAGCTCGCAAACTTGATTTCAGTTATTTTAAAGGAAGCTGATATCTAATGTCGCGGAAAAATTGGGGAGAAATAGAATTTGAATTAAGAAAATGTACATTAGCACAATCATATCTAAGTCAATTTTTTTAATTTCAACAATATAATTGTAATCATAAACTGGACTCTATAATATAGTTTTAACTTGGAAAAGATTAGGATACTATTAGTAACGTGTCCTGTATATAAAAAAATAGACCTACCCAATATCCACTGGCCGTCATGAAAGACTAGATTTTTACCGCTTAGTCGCGCACGGACTTCACCGCCCAATTCCACACCAAATTCTGTTGTTCTAACACTGGCATCCAACTGACTAAGGTTTGTCATGCTGGCCGACTTTCGTTGAGGCAATTTCACTGGTGCAAATTTTCTCCTAAAAATGCTAGCGACTTTTTCGGTTGCCATAACTACAGAGTAAGTAGATTGTCAAAAACTGTGTTAAAGCTGATAACCTAAAGGAAACAAAGAATAATTTATTTTATATAATACAAATAAATAAAATCATCTTGACTGTTACATATGTTAGAATTTAATGCCAAAGTCAGCATGGACAAAATGCGTTATTTTATGCAAACAAATTTTTCGTGATTACTGGTTTTTCATCAGTAGGAGCCGGCACTATGCTCATATTTCACCAGAAATTCTGTAAAATTTTGTTCGAAAAACCAGCGTCACATCGTACATCATTACATGGCCAACTGCTCAGAAAATTTTCAAGGTAATATCGAATCCCATTGAAGATATCTCAATTAGCACGAAACCCATGCGTCGTTCAGTTTAAACCTTTTATTCGTGCTCATTTTGGTATTTTCCTCTAGTTCTAAACGAGCTAACCTGTTCTGAAGCTTTATAATATTTTTTTTTAAATCTTGACTTACCAATCTGTCAATTCTTGAAAATCAGCCACGAACTGTTAATTATTTATATTGAAACGGCACAAAACTTCAGTAATGCAATTACTGTGCAGACCAGGTTGGTTTATGGTTAATTGTTCTATTTAATTTACCATTAGTTTCTTTCCTTAATAGTACATCTATGAAAGTCAGACTATCATCTTTCTCGTGCTCTGACGTGAAACCGATATTCTTATGTGCTTTGTTGAAACTTTGAAGCAGTGTTCGTGATTGCGACCTGTTCTTAAGGACAAGGAAAACATCATCCACGTACCGTATATATTGAGCACATTTACTTATGTCATTTCTTAATGATGTTTTCTCTAGATGCCCTAGAAAAATCTCAGCTAACACTGGAGATAAGGGGCTCCCCATTGCCACACCATCAGTCTGCTTATAGATGCTTCCATTAAAACGAAACCGCACGTCTTTCGTGCATAATAAGATAAGCTTGCGTAGAGTGTGACCTGGCACCGGCGATGGTAATATGTCGTGTTCTACCGCTTTGACTATAATGTCAATGGTTTCATCAATTGGAGCATTTGTAAACAAAGACTTAACATCAAAAGATACCATAATCTTGTTTTTAACATTTATATCTTGAATTTTGTTTACAAACTCAAACGAATCGGCAACCGAATAACTACCTAGTAGCTTACGTAATTGTTCAAGTATACGAACTAATCATTTACCTAGTGCATGAAACGGAGAATTGACCATTGATAAATGTGGCCTCATAATACAACCTTTTTTGTGTTGTTGGTAATCCGTACATTGTTGGTGTAGATGGTCCAACTGGCGGAGCTTCTGTGCAGTGTCCTCATCAATTAAACCGGCATCTGTAAAGGTCTTAATTTCATTTATTAATTTGCGCTCCACTTTGTCTATTTCATCTGATTTATCGTCTAGACGCGAGAATTTTGTAATGTCATTTAACACGTTTTTCATATTTTGCAGGTTTTCAGATTTGTCCCTTATAACAACGCTCTCTCCTTTATCAGAGCGTAGTATTTTGA
>JAQBSW010003523.1:0-81856 GCA_029291075.1 Eudiplozoon nipponicum
GCCACGATTTTGTTGCGTTGCCTCAAGTTGTATTCGATGAACCAGGCCGGATATCCATTATTTCTCAACGCTTCGCGAAGCAAATTTAGCTCTACTTCAATGTTGCCCGGTGAACAAATCCTGCGTATTCGTGTGCCCAAATTCATTATTAGGTTTCTTTTGTACGCCCTTGGCACACTACTCATATAATGGACATATTGTCCAGTCCAGCTTGATTTCTTGTGAACTGACCTTGAGAGAGTACCTTCTTCATCTCTCGTTATTCCTACATCTAGGAAGGATAAATATCCGTTTTTTTCCTCTTCTATTGTAAACTGGATTGCCTGGTCTACCTTGTTTATGTGATGTAGCAGTGAATTTGTATCTTCATTCTGTTCAACGACCATGAAAGTATCGTCAACGTAGCGCACGTAAAAATGAGCTCCATTGATAAATGGTTTCAAACCAGTTGTTTCTAAATGGTGCATGTATATGTCTGCCAATACTGGTCCAAGAGGACTACCCATACCTATGCCGTCAATTTGTCTGTAGAAGACTCCTTGGAATACGAATTGTACGTTGGATGTGCATAATAGAAGTAGTTCTCTCATGTCGTCCACTTCTATCATTGTTTCCGCTCCTGATGATCGTATATATTCACATAGGATATTTATAGTTTTATTTACTGGAATGCTAGTAAAGAGTGACTTTATATCGAGGGACACCATTTTCCTCTCTTTCAAATTTAGGTCGCGAATTTTTTCTACGAATTGAAAGCTATCCTGTACAACGTGGTCTATTCTTCCTTTCATGATAGGCTTTATAATCCGGCATAATAGTCTGGCTGCCTTGTGCTGTGGGGAATTTATCATAGATAAAATGGGCCTGAAAGGCGGAAGTTCTTCATTGTTGGTCATTTTGTGAACCTTGGGCAACCCATATAATATCGGTTGCGTTGAACCTACGGGCTTGGCGTGTTTGCATTCTGTAATAAAAGCATTTTTGTGCTCTATGTTGATTTCTTGTTTAGCCTCGACCTTCGAAATAATTCGGTTTAGAATCTTCGTTATGGAATTTTCTAATTTTGCCGTAGTGTCGCGTTGTACCTCTTCGCGTTTAAATTTTGATTGAAGTAGAGCTAAATTTGCTTCGCGAAGCGTTGAGAAATAATGGATATCCGGCCTGGTTCATCGAATACAACTTGAGGCAACGCAACAAAATCGTGGCCAATTTGGAAGAAAATCAAACTCCCCAGATAGTAACGCTTAGTGTTCCCTTTGGAGGTGATCTTCCAGCGGAAATCTTCAAACGAAAAGTAATTCGAGCGACAAAAGCACAGTTTCCATCAATACAGGTGAGAGTGGTGTTCAACACAACAAAACTGATGCGCACGAATGTAAAAGGTAGCCTCTCTGTGACGTCAACAACTTTGTCTGTATACAAATTTCAATGTACCTGCAACGCTCAGTACATCAGCAGATCAAAAAAGAGGCTCGAAACTAGAATAAATCAGCATCTCCCTCAAAAACTATTAAAGAGGGGTGCAGCTCCTGCACAAAATCAGCAATTTGCGAACATGTACTACTCACAGGTCATGCTGTTAGTAGTAACAATTTTTCAGTTCTCTACAAGGCAAAAACAGAAAATGCTTCTGGCTTTTGAAGCTATTGCAATTAATAAGCTGAAGCCCTGCTTAAACTTGCAGAAAATAATTCAAAAAGAAATTAAATTGGACTGGAACAAAGACATAACCGACATGCCTTTAAAAATAACCAACGCTTCGCAAAATACGACACATACATCAATTACGGACGCAATTACAATGAAAGCGATGACACACCAAATGACGTTACGCAAAAGGAGTGGTCTAAATTGCACAAAAGTAGTGGTCTAAATTGCACAAAACAAAGGCTAGAATAACGAAGAGGAGATTGGTTACAACAAATGTACAGTGAGATTGAACGAACGAATATACTAACGAATCCAGAACAATGGCTGTAGATACTGGTAGAAATAAGATTTATTAATAAATGTTATTCCATGGAGTACGTTGTTTTGTTCTTACATTTTAAAAAATGGTGAAATTAGAAACTATCAATATATATATATATATATATATATATATATATATATATATATATATATATACATATATATTTAAATAAAGTAGTATTTTCCTATCGAAAATATCATATTTTGAATTAAAGTAAAACAGCATGATTTTATAAGTATACAGTACAAACCAATCATATCATAAGATATCTAATTAAATAGATAAAGTAGACCAGATTTATTCCTGTTGGGCATTGATCAAGAGTAGCCATATTTTCTGCTGCTGTTATAGGAATTAGAAGCATTTTGTTCGCTGACTTCCAACTCATGCCCTACGCGAACAATTTCAGGCATTGCCTGCAAAGCACAGTTTAATAACAACTCCTTGTAAGACATGTCTCTCTGCAAGTGTATCATTGTTTTACCGTTTTTGGCCTAAACTTTCAGTTAACCACGCTTGATCTAGGTGTTAGGCTTAAAAAATGAGTAAGAAGATTCCGGGTGATAATATTCCGCTAACAGTTTCACCCCTCGCCAAATCTAGCTGTTATTGATGAATTCCAAAAAAAATTTCCACTATGGCATTTCGTTAACGTAGGAAATGATTTTCAAAATTAGAATACCAATCAAAATATTTCTGGCTACTAAAGGTGAGTGCACATTAAAGACAAAACTCGTCTAATAGATAATTTCAATTTTATTTATTATGCTATGTTTTGCTTATTTAAAAACAAAATTTCGTTAGATTACATTTTTTGCGAAGACATAATGTATATATTCAATTGTTTATTGGGCGTTGCGCACCTAGTAACAACTTAGTTCAAATATGACCAGAATGATAAACCAAAGTCAGCATGAACGTAAAGTATAATCTCATGCCCATATTCGTTTCGTGCTTACTGGCTATTTATCATTAGGTGCCAGTACAGCGCCCTATACCCACTACCTATTTGGGCGAGGAATGTGGTAAAAATGGACGGTACAATCTCATACAAACATGTGCAAACCTGCAGAATTGAAGCTTATTGCATGTGAAATCTTTGACAATGCGACGCCAAAACCAATTTACTATTTATAATATATATTCCAAGACTGTAAATATTTCCAAAACTATGGCTGTTGTATTAGTTCTTGAAACCAACACTATGGTTGCCGAAAAGTTATACGGTACGAACACAATGGATTTCAGGCATGCCATAGTTCACCAAAATTGAGAATTACAACTATAGCTGAACACTTGTTACTCCAGCAAACCATACTCTCTGGCCTCGATCGATAATTCCTTTCAAGCGTAATATCGTTACACATTCCTTACCAAAATATGTAGTCGATATAGGACGGGATACCGGCTCCTCCTGATGAGTCGCCATTAAGTACAGAACGAATGAGTACATGAAATTGCACCTTCCGTTCATTTTGACGTTGGTTTACCATTCTGGTTCCATTTCAACTATTATTTTACTTGGTACGCAACATCAAACAAACAATTGCATATATTTCTGTCGACATTAATAACGCACTGCATTAGATATCAAATGCAACTGAACAATTAGGCGAGTTAAAACAATTATGAATGTTCTTTAGAATTAATCAAAATTCCTGAGATTGTGAATCAAATATGGATGCACTTATAATTGAAAATCTTATTTAGGAAATTTGTTGCATGATTCTGAATTAAACATTGCGTTCGATCACCGCGCGCGGCATATCTGACCTATACCGAGGAGTATGCAGTCCTAAAATAACCTGTCTGGTAGGTGAGTTACATTAGTTGTCTTGTGCAAAGTTTACTTTAAACTGAAGAAATATTTATATTTTTAATAACAGTACAAGGCTAGACACATATTAGATTTCTTTTACAGCTAAGCTTTTATAGGATAGCAAGCACAAGTCATCTACTTTATTGATTCTTTTCCTTATTGTGCAATTCTCATTCGCTAACAAAAATTACTTTTATAGTACACGGTCTTTCGAATGTTTTAATCTGCTTCATAAACTGCATATACATTTACATCAACTAAATCTTTCGGTTTATACTTATCTTTGAAGTCTACGCGTGAATATCTGTTTCAAAATATTTTTCAAGTAGCATACCTTAGTTTTTCATTGTAAGAGAGACTCTATTCAATTTGGAGAAGATGACATTCATAAAATATTAATAGGGAGGACATTATATGGCATTTTTTTTAAAAATAAAATTAAAAAGATCATGTAATTTGTGACTTGCATGGTGTATGCGATTAGTTGCATCAATCCACTTATAAAATAATGGACGAAGTTCACCTTGGAATATTACTTCCATGTCATTATTATAACGATGGTAGGAGTAAGTTAGTTGAAATGCGCACCTTAAAAAATGTAAGTTACTATGAATTGGTCAATAAAATAAAAGTAACGTGCAGGATTTTGCTGTAGGTTATCCATGCCGAAATAAATCTACTTAGTATTTTACCCGAAGATATTTTTCTATAACATCCTCACATATTAGTACATGATATTTCATGAAATTCTAACTTGGTGAATTTATAATTAGGCAAATTATCTTAATTTAATTTGATTTTCTGCCTTGAATCTGTCTAGCTTATATTAAGCCCAAGAATGTTTTTATTAATTAAGTTTACTTCAATCGTTTGTAGAATTGTTGTCAGAATATTTCGGTAAATAATGTTATTCAATAGCAATATGGCAATTTATCTGTAGCTCCGATTGAATCCACTTCAACTCTGAAACCCCTCTTCGTAGTTATCCGCATGATAACTCTCATTTGATGTTTCAATTTGGCCGTGTGAACAGGATGACCTACAAAAAATCAAAAAAAACTTTTTCCTAATCCATGAGAATGTGAGATATGGCGTTTTGACGGCCGGCATCACTTAACAGATCGTAAGACCTGTATGTAACGTGAGTATATATATTGTATAATTGACATTGAAATTTAAATCAATAGCGTTTCACTAATTTACAATTATACTCCAATCTATCGATTTAATATGTCTAGCCTGGTGGTTAGAATACGAAACCTATTTAATCAAATAAACAGAATTATATCAAATATAGCACTGTCGTTTTGAATATAGTGGATGAAATTTAATCAAATCAGAATTGCACTGCATGAACGATTCATGTTTAAGAGGAATGGATTAATAAAATTAAGCACTTTTCTATCGTAAACCTTGTGGAACCCGCTATCTGCCCAGAATTTGTTGTGCTTTCCTTTAGAAAAACATTTTATCGTTTTTAAATTTTGTATCCTTTCTTCTTTTTCTTGAGAAATAACTTTGCAATTCCGACGATATTTCGTCAAAAAAGATTTTTAACTGTGCTTGGCAAAAACAAATATTCAAAAATTAATTTGGACTTCGTACTGACAAATATTTTCCAGACTGTGCTGTTGTTTAAACAAATGGCTGAACTTAGTATTAAAAGCCGAGTCAGTAATATTTAATATGGCTTAGTATCATGTCTGATTTTCAGATTTTAAACTTTAAAAAAATGGAATTCATGAACGCATATTTAAAATAGACGGCGATCTATTATTTAATACACATATTAAAATAAAGAATTAATATTAAATCTAAAAAGATTACTCGTGTGAAATAACATTTAGTAGATCTCAACTGCGGACAAGATTCAAATTAGGAAGTTATACTTATTATGACTATCACAACTTGCTCAACATAATCAATTAAATTCTTGAAACAATTATTGTTTTTCTTTATGAGTTCCTGTGTATCAAGTAACAGTTCAGTTGAAGTAGGACCAAAATCATATATAGAATTAAGCATGATCGAAAGGTTTACTCCTATTTACACATTCATTTCGTGCTTTCTGGCGACTGATCAGTAGGAACTATTAATTGGCCTTATGCCCAATATGTGCGTCAATTCATATAGAACCAAGTGGATATACTTAAATCCGCGTTAACTTAGTGATATCGCATTTAAGATTTCGTTTCTAGGAAACATTATATTTGCCAGTAGGTTTGTGTCATATCGGCGTCGCGTAGTGATCACGGAATGCATGCGTATATAAGTATATACGGTTTATCCATTCTGACTCGTGGGTCCTAGAAGTCTAACTATTTTTTATATCATTCCCAATACACAAGTATACAAAAGATATCAATTGTTATATATATTTAAATTTTCTTCTAACTTAAATAGGTTACTATAAGTAGAACAAAAGAATATGGTAAAAATTAGTCAATGAAAGGACAAAGAAATATTGAAAGCTTGTAATATCATTCCAGTGAAACGTTTAATCTTCAATGGCCAATAACGAGCCAATAGTGAAGCATGGCATCTGACCTGACTCTAGACCAAAATGATACTACATATAATGCATCACTAATATAATCACGATATATTATCTTCGAAGACGCACGCATTTACACTGCTTTATGTGAGTTATCAGACTAAAATTTAGTCTTGTTCCTTTGTTGACTCGGTATATTTAGACAATCGAAATCTCTCGATTTATTAGGCTAATATTCATTATTTCCAGCCTTTTATTGTTGCTGCATAAATATATTCAGCTAGAAGCGTTATGGCCCTCAAAATATCCTTTGCCTATCCTGCCGTTGTTTTTAATCTAATAGGTCATGTCCATCAGCATAACGATCACTGCAGCAGTCGTAGAAAATCCTTTCGGCTCCCTTCATTGCCACAATAGTTAGCGGTTTCAAGTGGCCATGTTTGCAAAGTTTCAAAAAACCATGTTTGGAGCTCAACAATTGGCGACCATGCAAAGAAGGCAGCTAAACCATTGTGATTATTTGCAGAACTTTTTTAGTCAGTAAAGCATGACTTTTATAGCGAACGGTTTGTTTTCGTTTCTTTCAATTTCCTTTTCAGATTTTAAGGTAACTTTGTGTTCGATCATCACTTTATTTCATTGGAATTTAACCACCGCTTAAATTCGTTGAAATATTTGCCATGGTGTGGGATTTGCATGTCCAAAGTTTGCCCTATTAACTTTTTATTTATATATTTTCTAATTATCTTCTCCGAAATTTGACAATCAAATCTCCAATACAATATTTTTCTTTATTGACTCTATCGTAATTTCTCTGATGATACAAGCATCATCTGATATTCCAGTCCTTACACTAATACTGGCTACTCTGTTAACCATCCAGTTTTATTTCCAACAGCAATTGGCTGAAATCTCCAGTTTTATAGTGGTCCAGCCCAGAGATTTTTCTGTTTCCTTTTCGCAGCCAAACACTTTTCTCCAATCAGCACCTTCTTTAATGGAGTGAGAGAAGAATTTGCTTTGCGACAACATAGTAGAAGGGATCTCGTTTTCTGGTCTGCACGTCCTCAGTCTGCGAAGTTGAGCTGACTTAGATATGACCGGTCTGCTAGGTGGCAAGTTTCACCCTGTAAAATATGTTTCGGTTAATAAACGACGTACTTCTTTACTAACAACTCACAAAAGACAAAGCAATGATGCAAGTAATTGTTAGGTGTTGCGAACCTAGTAACAAATTAGTTCGGTTCTGACCAGAAGGATAAACCAAAGGCAGCATGAACGGAAAGTATAATCTCGTGCACATTCGTTTCGTGCTTACTGGAGACACATCAGAAGGAGTCGGTATTACGCCCTTTACTCACTATATATTTGTGTGAAGAATATGGGATAATAGGACGTTACAATCTCCTAGACGAATGTGTATACCAGAAATAGTGGAGCTATCATCATATAACGTCTACGACAATGCGACTTGAACGCTATCTCACACTATATAATATATATACCGAGTCTTTAGAGGATACTAACACTATGGCTATTGTGTTGGTAACCGATACCAACATTATTGTACCGAAAAGGTACATGGTACAATTAAAGCAATGATGAGTTTGAAACACATAATTCTCGATCCACCTAGGTCTTTATAAAAGGTCAAAGTTAGGCTTGACAACACATTATTGCCAAAGGTAAGCTAGAAATTCTCAAAACCTCGGCCTTCGAACCCGGCTCTCTTTACCAACTAGGCTAATTTTTCTGACTGGAGCAATTCGAAGCAAATATGTCCGCCTAATATATGCATTACGTGAGATGCTCTAATGCCTGATTTTGTTTTGTAAAGTTGCTTACGCTTTGAAATTCTGCGGTTTTCATCCCACATTCACTGTGGATCCGCTAGCTCTAGTCAGCCAGCCCGTTTGGTTTCGGTATCACAGTCGACACCGTTGTTGGCCACAGATTAACAAAAAAACACTTACGCCCAGGCCTTATGCTGCCCGGAAATCCCTACTTTGGCATAATAATTGGACTGGCATGGTAGCTAATAAAACTCACGTTAAGCAGAACAAGTCGTTTCGATTTGTAATTGCTTCTTGCTCCAACATCATCACCGCCTAATTCAAATGCGAAAACGACTCTACAGCACTGTATTCGTCTTTAAGCGAAAATGAACATCCACCTACCTTGCTCTGCCTGTCCAGCGTTTTGTTTCGATTTTGTCCATTATTTAATACATTCAACATCCCAACACCCCTAATAAGAGCTGGTTATTGATGACGAGCTTTTTCTCCTCATCATCGGCGGATTCATCACCCAAGTCATACCTCACTCGCGCTCCGATCTCTACTTGCTTCATCTTACAGGCCTAATTAGTTATCATTTGATTCGAAATGTTGGTCTCCCTGGTTGTTGAAGTCTGTAATAGTTGTCTTGAAATACCATATTTCACACGGAGTGGCTAACGCTGTCGCTCTCGCTTAATCCTTCAATCGGCACTTTGTCAATCTCCTCCTATAAATATCTCCATTCCGGCTCTATCATTCAGAGGTTTACTCATGTTCTTAAAAGGATTCGCCAAAACGAAATATACCTTCTTTGTTAAATCAAGGATTAGTCTCTACCATTTTCACGATCAACATGGTTTGCTGTATAGACGCTCTTCCTCCAATTCCACCCAGTGTTTATGAAGATAGCTACTACTCTTTTAAGGACACAGTTTTACTCATTATTTTCTGAATAATTTCAAGGCATTTGAATGGGCGATTTCTCAGAATTTGAATGCACCTTATAAATTAAAGGCACTTGCAGTCGCTTTTTTTCAATTTTATTTTATACTAGACACAGATAATTGTTTTGTATCTACACGAGGTGCTGATACAAACCTCATTTGGCATTTCTCTTACTCATCTTCGTCTAACCCCATCTTTACCACTAGTGATCCACGGTAGTTAGAGACTATCTCACTTTCCCATACATAATACTACTTTTTATTTATATCTTGATATTTTAAATTTTGGTCAGGTGGCATTTGTTGGCAAATAAATAGGTTTCGTTATTATTAAAACAATTTAGTAAATATTTTGTGAAATTACTGCACAAATCGTATACAAATTTTGTTATCGTGTAATTAAAAATAGAACTACACTATTTATCTTGTCGTGGATTCTTTATATGTTTTCATATCTAGCTCAAGCTTAAAAGCATACATTTAACTCTCGAAGTTCAGCTTATTTAATTTCAGCCTAATTTGATCTTCTATGGCTATTTCAATGACCATTTTCTACGTTTAATATTCGTTTACAGCATAATTTTACAACTATTCAATGAGAAAACTTTCTTGCATAAAATTTTTGGCCCTGGTTTAATTCAAATTATGTTCTCATATTTGATCTAATAACACGAAAGTTGGAAGGTAGCTTGATCGGTCTTGTAAAATTGTCTTCGTCATTACAACTCAAACGCTTAATGTTGCATGTTATACAGCCACATCCCGTGAATATTTGTTGTTTAATCTCAGAAAACCGGAGCTATGAGTCATCAACTCGATGTAAATTATCACCAACACTTTATCACTTACTTCCCTAAAGAGAAGGCCATTCGCTTCAGCCAGACTTAAAATCGATCCAGAACAGTTCTCTTTTTATTTGTAGAAGGCATCATCAAAATGTCGAAAGGTAATCTAGCGTCCCTATTGGACCTAGACTTCAAAGCTAATTAAACCCTCAGAGCCTGCGTTGAATATCGAAAGCTGAACTCTGTGAAATAATCAGATTGAAATCCCATCTCCACTATTTACACGCTACTAGAAAATCTTATTGCTAGCAATTATTTTGATTGACCTCAGTCAAGTCTACCTCCACATCCCGGGAGCCTAACTATTTTTAAAAGACCGTTATTACTACTTCTGGTTTATTCAAATATCTGTACACAGCGTTTGATATCAATAAGCCTGTCAAGATGTTTCGAACTCTCATGGACACAATTATTTACGAAAATTCCGTATATTGAATGCAATATATTGATAATACAATTATAATTAGACTTGACACCTTATCGGCCATTGAACGTTGAGCGTTTCATTTGATTGCAATTATAAAACTGCCCGGCATTTTTCTGTGGCCCGTTACTTATTTTAAATTATTCACTATTTTTTACCATTTTCTCCTATATAAACGGAACAAAAATCCGCAATACTCGAATTACAACGATTGATAACTTCTGTAAATCTGTGTTTTGGGTATGATTCCCAAGTAAATTATTTGTGACGGACCTCGAATCAGAATGGATAAACAGTGTATTCCTGTATATGCTTGCGTTCCGTGCTTAATGGAAACTCATCACTGGAGTTCGCCGAAATGGCAGAAAGCTACGCAAAAATAAATTTTAAATGTGAATTTGCCTAAGTTAATGTTGATTTTCGCATACCCATTTGGCTCTATATTAAATGACATTTTCCTGCGTATACCATGTCAAATATATGAATATATATATTTCAGCACCTCGCCATCAGGAACATATAAGTGTTACTGATAAATTTTCATGTAATATTGCTCAATATTAATCTTTGATTTTAGAATTTTTCAGTTTTCCGTCATTCTATGATGATAAATAGGCTACTCGTTTGATAAAAATATATGTTTGTATATCCTACGTTTGTGATCTTGATTTCAATAAATTTAATCGCCACCGGTGCAATCATATAGTGGTTTAATGCATAAATTATGACACGCAAAAATCAAAGTATAATTTATGTTCTCACTGTAGTAATATGGGGTAGTCCACATTTAAAGTCAAATGCAAATTATACCGGTCTACTAGAGGTGAGAGCCGCATATCTAATTTTGCTTTTAATATATGTCCATTGCGGTTTGATCCTTGCTAGTCATTTTCCTGTGGTACTCTGATGATGATCATGGAAGGTTAAAAAGCGGGAGTACATGTGACTGAAGTAGTTTTGCTATGTTGTTGGTTAAATTTAATTAGATTGGTGATAACTTCAAGCACGCTAGCTTCATTAAAAAGAGAATTGTTACCACCACCCACGCAATCAATGATTTTTCAATTGTATTTCCTATATAGACGGCCAAAGCTTCAAAAAGATAATGTTTGTAACTGAATAAAATTTGTGCAGCCGGCATTTTCATTCAAGTACAATGTATGCGAGGCTACTAGAGGTGAGAGCCGCATATCTAATTTTGCTTTCCATATATGCATTGTGGTTTGATCCTCGCTAGTCAGTTTTCCGTCGTACTCTGATGATGATCATGGAAGGTCGAAACGCTTTAGTACATGCGAATGACAGTAGTTTTGCTATGTGGTTCTTCGAATAGTTAAACAAAATGGGATCGGTTTTTACTTCAATCTCGCAAAATTGATATGAAAAATTGTTACCGCCACCCGCACAATCATTGATAGTTTAATTGAATTTGAAAATAACCAGAAAAATCTTAAAAACGTGCTGTCTCTTCTAATTGAACAAGGTCTAAAAGTAAAATTTAATGCGTCATAATTTACACCTACCTTCGCCTTCAGAAGGTGCAGTTTTTTACTGTAAGGCATTGTCTTTGACTTTATAATTAAAATCTTTTAAGAAATTTTTTTCATCAAGAAAGAAAAAAGTATATAGAATATATTGATCGACATAATTTATTAATGCAATTTTATTTCCGGCTGATCAAACTCTAAGTATCGATTATAAAATCACTTCAATTTAGAGTTGGCCTTCGTAGAATTTTAAAATGTTGGAATAAAAAATATAACAAGCAAATTATCTGTTGTGTCGTAAGCATGCACGAAAATTATGCGAATGACTCATTTGGATTTTGAACGTCCTTTAGTTCTCACAAAAGTTGTTTTTAGTACAGAAAAAGAACCCAGTTACAAACCTCTCAATTTTATTTCTCTCATACATTCAATCTTTGAGAAATGTTACGAGACCGTCTAATTAAATGAATATTGGATTTGTGGACGGTAATTACAATTATTTCAATCAAGATTGTGATCTTCATATTAACACCTGTCCCATTATGTACATAGATTGCACGAATTTATGCAAGGCATATTTTATACTGAAAAAGATATGTACATAATGAAACATGCTTAAATCAAGATCGCAACCATGATATAAATAACTGTGACAGTATCGTTTGAAAACTATTTGTTTATATCAGATTGTACGTCATTTTTAAAAATATCAAAAGTAAAAACAAATTTGTTATCTTGACTAATTATGCCTCGTAGTCAGAATATTGCTTACTCGGTTATCTAGCAGAGTAAAATGACAGCCTCTGATCTTTAGTGAATGGCAAATTGACGCTTTAAAATTTAACGGAGAAAGAGAAAAATAAAAGACGTTCCACCTTGGTCAGAAACTTGGTTTCAATGAAAACTGCAACTTTACAATCAATGCGATATCCAACCGTGGATAAAAACTTAGCTGGTTCACACTGACATTCAAATAATTTGACGACGCATATATTTAGAGATACGTGCTTCGTGATTGAACTAAATTTACGTCTGGGCTCTGAGAGATATTGTCCATAGTATTTGTCTGTGAAGCAAAACCATGTTCAATAAATGCATAAATTTGTCTTGTTCAATACTCTGCAGTGGCATTTGATTTACTCTGTTTACTCAGCTTTCCATACCGCAGTAAATGTAGCATTTCAAAATCTAGCACATGGTTTTGTGAGCGTTGATTTTGTGCGATTGATAAATAGTGAAGTTCCGAATATGAGACATTCCCGAAGAACGGGATGGCATGGAATTAAATTTTCAAGTTGAATGATTTTTCAATAAGTACATTCATAAATTCATGTATATTCATATAATACGCTTAATATGAAGAAATAGGTGCCATTTTCTAAACTGTATGCTTGATAATTCTACTCAATGAACTGCAGTAATTCCTCACACTATTGTATTATAACTGATATTATACTTAGTGTCTAATTTCCTAAATGCAGCCTGGTTACAAGTGGGTCATAAGGTCAGGTGTTAGAATTGGTTTCGCTGGTTTTTGGGAATTGAAGCCTCCCACACAGCAATCTAAAATTCGTCTATGAGGGACTTCACGTAAATATTGGCGAAGAGGAGATTCGGAGTTGACGTTAGTTTTATCCTCATAATTCCACAGCAAAACCTTATTTACTGGCATATTCTGACAACAATTCTACAACCTATTGAAATAAACTGAATTACAAGCATCATGCTCGAACATTATATTAGCTTACAGTTAAATACTGTTTGTTGCGAAGAACTAATAGATATGCAAGTATGTATTAGGTTTTGCGAACCTAGTAACAAATTAGTTCAGTTGTGACCAGAAGGATAAACCAAAGGCAGCATGAACGGAAAGTATAATCTCATGCACATTCGTTTCGTGCTTACTGGCGACTCATCAGTAGGAGCCGGTATTACGCCCTTTAACCACTATATATTTGGTAGAAGAATGTGGAATAATAGGACGGTACAATCTCCTAGACGAATGTGTAAACCTGTAATAGTGAAGCTAACATAATCTGAAGTCAACGACAATACGACTTCAATGCTAACTCACACTATATAATATATATAACGAGTCTGTAAAGGATACTAACACTATGGCCATTGTGTTAGTAACTGATACCTTTTTTGAAATCGATGAGTACCGGATACTAACACCATGGTTTCCGAGTCGGTACATGATACCAACCTGATGGATATAAATTTATGCTAAAGTTCACCCAAATTGAGAATTACAACAATTTCCGAACACCTGTTACTCCAGTTAAACCATACACTCTGGCCTTCATCGATATCAGTTATCACATTTCGCGGTAAGCATGACATCATTCAATTCAATATATTACAGTTAAATACTGTTTGTTGCGAAGAACTAATATATATGCAAGTATGTATTAGGTTTTGCGAACCTAGTAACAAATTAGTTCAGTTGTGACCAGAAGGATAAACCAAAGGCAGCATGAACGGAAAGTATAATCGTCTAGGAGATTGTACCGTCCTATTATTCCACATTCTTCTACCAAATATATAGTGGTTAAAAGGCGTAATACCGGCTCCTACTGATGAGTCGCCAGTAAGCACGAAACGAATGTGCATGAGATTATACTTTCCGTTCATGCTGCCTTTGGTTTATCCTTCTGGTCACAACTGAACTAATTATATTAGCTTGACTGAAGCCGGATAAATAATCAAATTAAGCTTAAATAACTTACCTATTTATAAATTCACCAAATTGAAATTTCATGATGTATCATGTACTAATTCGGGAGATTATTTGGCATGGATAACCAACGGCATAATGCTGCAAGTTAATTGAATTTTAACGACTTAATCGTAGTAGCTTACATTTTTAAGGTGCGCGATACAACTTATTGCTCCTACCATCGTTATAATAATGCCAACAAAGTAATATTCCGAACGGAACTTCGTCCATTATTAGTTCTTGAATTGACGTAACTCATCTCCTTCACAACGCAAGCCACGCACTACATGCTATTTGTACTTTCCTACTAATTTCCTAAGTCTAACACCCTGATCAGTTGTAGTTAGATGGAAGTTTAGACCGAAAACGATACAACTAGAAAATATATCTGAAGAGAGACATGCCGCACAATAAGGTTTGCCTTAAACTGTACATGCGTGAATTAGTTGGAGTAGGGTATGAGTTGGAAGTCAGCAAACCAAATGCTTGCGATTCCTATCCCAGCAGCAGATATTCTGGCTATTCCTGATAAGGGCTCAACAAAGATGAAACTGGTCCAATAGATTTGCTTAAATTGCTAACTTATTCCATGATGGGTTTATACAGTCTATTTATATATAATAAAATCTTGTCGTTTTACTTTGATTCAATGTATTATTATTTCGATCATCAAATAATACTTTCATTCAACATCTGTACATTTATTTATGACGTTGTTTTTATCGGAATTTAATTGATCATTTGCATTTTGTTCTGTTCGGAAATACAATAGGTTAGGATGTTTTTTAAATGTAAATAAACGCTTTTTGTCTTGTTACCTATATTTAATAGATTTAAATTCATTTTCAAACATTTTACATTTCACTTTTGCCTTTAAAAGGTGACGCTCATCTTTAATATGAAAATGCACACAGTTAATTGGATGGATTAACGTTTCTTTGATGTTGATGAGGTCTTTGACAAGATCAAAAGATTGCAATTGTCTTTTGTATCAATTATCGAATATTAGTATATACTAATCTGCACAGTTTATACGTGATAAGACAAAATGAACTCATGACATTTGGCCAATACTTTCATTCTGCGTAATTTTAATGCCTACTTCTATTTATAAATGTATCAAAGATTAATTATTAAATTTGCCTTTGATTTTTGGTGTCCAGTGTAAAATAATTAATGAAAGTACACTTTGATTTCGTGCTGCTGTTCGGTCATCGGTAATGACTAGGAGTATATTCTTTGGAATTAAAGAAAATTTTATATACGCTTCTATTTTGCATTTCTGATTACCCGTGAATTGAACGAAATTTTCGTAAGAGGACTTGTATGAATTTTGGAACCTTTGGTTTGTACCCGTGGCGTTTAGATGTTGCTAGCGTTTCTCACACCAATCACGTCAACAGAAAGGGGTTAAAATTAGGATTCTAATCTTCCACGAGGAGTCTGTGACCTGAGATAGTTTACAGTCCAAGTGAAACATCGGTATATTCGGCAGGTGTAGTGCTGTTTTGAATTAGTTCTCAGCCACTTAACGTTCCTGTTGCCTATTTCATGTCGTTATTTCTGTTATAAATTTTCACCACAAAATGTAGTACATGCGATTATACAATTTATTAATTTATTATGCTTTTCTTTAAATATTGTTACAACAATGCACAGCCATATTTCGAGTTTTGATATTTTATACCTTCGAACATTTGGTAAATATTAAATTTTCCGACATAAAAATTTATTTTTATCTCAATGTAAATTTACTGTTAGTCAATTTCAAATGACGGTAATTTTATGTTACTCTAAAGTTATAATCACTTACAAAACATTCATCAATATTACTACCTATATTTTTTAAACGGAGAATGATAGCCCAGCCTGGTATTTCATTGTAAATCTATAATAATCAGGGAGTGGCGGAACGTTTCATTATATTTTGCAATACTATACTCATCGTGCAATCAAATCTTGTTGATATTCATGACATAAAAGCTATTTTGTTCATGATTGAAAAGAAATTTTGCAGGCAACATTTCCTGTCAAGTAAAATTTATACGACACTACAAGGAATGGCGTCCACATATATTACTTTTTATACCGTACATATGCATTTCCGATTGATCCTCGTTAGTCAGTTTGGCATGGTGTTCTAAAGATCGTCATGGAAAAACGAAACGCGTCTGCAAGCGTATCTGACGGTACATTTTATATTATTTGTCCCTAATTAAGTTAAATGAAATATATGTTTTTTCCAGGCACGCAAACAAGATTATTTTACGTGTTATAATCTCCTGCGAAACCCCTGAAAGATTATTTTTGTAATCCTAAACTTTACGGCAATTAAAACTTAATTTTTGAATAAGAGCTTCTATTTGGCCCATATTTTATTTTGCCTGCCCAAATTAAATGTTAATTCCATAGAGCTAGACGTGTAAAGGACCAGGTAAAATTACAATTTATTGAAACTTTCTAATAAAGGGGACGCTTATTCACGACTAACATGCAAGGGATCGAACCAACATTAACTTACACACTTAATGCTGCTAAAAATTTTATGTTGCACAAGGTAACATATATGTACTTACCACCAATAAAAGAGGAACGACATTAGTTATTGATCTTAAATGTTATTAAGGAATGTAAATAAGCATTTGTTCGACCAATTTGCATAAGTTGAGCGACCACGGAGGAAAGAAATAAAGTGCAATAAATTTTAAAACTAAATGCACGTGTCAGTTCACTGGCGTCCTCCAATGATGAACAAGAAAGGTCTAAATACGTTAGTATGCGTGACGATAAGTTGTTTATGCAATTTTGTAAGACTGGTTACAAAATGCGATTGTAGCAAAATGCATTTAACACTTTTTATATATATAAAATATGTTTTCCTACGGGAACTTAATATTTAGTTAAAGCCTTTTTACTGACAAGAAGCGTTATTATTAGTGTCTTTATGTCGATAAAATGTCGCTGATACCATTCAAAAACTTAAGAAGCGTAACTTCAAAGTTTAGCAACAAAGATTTTGGAATCATTAGCGTATGACAACGCGAGTATTAACAAATGATTTGCATATTATTGCTATCTGCTTTCATCGTAGTAGTTTCATTGTTTATTATATATTAAACATTTTTTAATTAACCATTTTTAAACTATCATCACTATCGCACTTCTGGATCTAGAATAACCTGTCCTTCTGTTATTTAATTAACACCTACTACAACGGCCGAAAAGTTATCAAATTCAATGCTAGTATCATGCATATTACAGCTTGAATGACAGGCTTAACATATAATTTGCGCACAATATTTAAATTATAGAATATTTTCAGAGTAATTGCGGTTCCCAAAGATGTGTAGCCGGAAAGCACCCTGATAACGGTATGTCGTATTTTGTTCACGCTTACTTTGTTATATCCACACTGAGCTGTAATGTTATAAGGTAGGTAATGCTTCAAAAATACAATTTATATAATATTTGAATCCTATTAAGAACAACTTTTGTTATACTTGGCATGTTTGAGTTATTGATTTTTATTCAATTATTCTATAATTTGCAATGTGTGTAGAGTTATGTATAGGCAAATGCCACACTTATCTAATATTCTAAAGGTAATGCTGCAACACTGCTTCCTTCTAATAGATATTTTTGCACATTTTTCTGCTAAACGGAACATCAGTTCCTCATTAGTTCTGTCCGCGGCAAATTCTGGCCAGTACATGATGAGTTCCCAATAAGGACGAAACGGGTCTACTGGATGAATTGCCTTTTCTACACTATACAATTCTTAGTTTATACTGACATATGTAAGTAATTAATGGGTCAGGTGTTTATATCAAGACCGCAACCTTGATTATGATAATTGTTATCACCACCCGCGCAACCAATGTTCGTTTAATTATATAAATGTTCATTTCAATACCATTTCCCCATGTAATGTGGTGTCTGTTCAGTAATGACAGATTGGGCATGGTTAGTTGGAACTTTGGGTCTAAATGGATGCCATATGAGCTCCACCTAAAGAAAAAATAGACTAACCAGGTTTCATTAGTTAGTATAGAACTGAAAATTGTGTACAATGTAGTGTGCGGCAGGATGGCTCAGTGGTTAGAGCACCAGGTTCCGAAGCAGACGTGCCCAGGTTCGAGTCCTGTCCGCGGCAAATTCTGGCCAGTACATGATGAGTTCCCAATAAGGACGAAACCGGTCTACTGGATGAATTGCCTTTTCTACACTATACAATTCTTAGTTTATACTGACATATGTAAGTAATTAATGGGTCAGGTGCTTATATCAAAACCACAAACTTGATTATAATAACTGTTATCACCACCCGCGCAACCTGCAACAAATCACTGTTAAACGTAGTAGAAACGTGCTGTTCGAAACAAGAGCCATCTGCGAGCACAAACACGCGCCTAGGTATTGATACCAACATATCGTTCCTCAAATAATCTTGGAAATGTATTCTATCTTGCATTGCAGGGCATCATCTCACTCGGGTATTGTTAATAATAGTTAATATATAGTTTTTCTTAAATAACAGCGAAGTTTACTCAGTCTTACTCAAATGTTAGAAAAAAGCATCAGCCACATGCATTGAATTGTTATTTTGAAATGTGCACTGATATTTAGGGAAAAATTTAAACTTTATTCTGTATTGGCCACAAGTTATCACGTTAAAATACATAATTTTATGGCTAAACAGGAGAAAGCCTTTAAGTATGTGGAAAAATTATACGCAAGAAAAATGAATTCATGCTGTTATATGCGTAAATGTTATCGAGAAACAATGAGGAAACCGTATTAAAATGCGATAATGCCAATTGGCGCGCTTCTAGAATTTATATAAAAAACATAACACAACTGCCAGAAGTAAAATTGTGATTTAAAACATATTTACTTTAAGAAATTAGGCTTTGGACATTTACGTTAGTCAGCTTTTTTGTAAATAAAAGGCAAAATTAACCAGTTTTATGGTGAAATATTTTGGAGCCTTATTGTAGTTTTCAATGACACAAATAGGTTAAACTTAATTCAATTAAATAAAATTCAGCACCAAATAACCACAATGGTAAATTCTTTATTGTTTGTAGATAGCAACGAAATCGAAAGGTACATGCTGCAAATTTGCCATTTATTAGTTTAATAGGAATATATGTCCTATTTTCATTCTGATTGTTTTAAACACTTTGTCCACTTTCGAGCATAGAAATATGCGTAATTTCAAATTTTTTTTAATGTGGCCTATTCAAAACCACAAATATGCTGAATAATGAGATTTCGTGAATGCTCTACATGGCGGGGCTAGTTTTTTTTATAATTTTATGAAACTAAATGTGACCGGTGCTTGATTTGCTTGTATACTGATATGCTGATGCTAATTTAGTACTATTTGGAAGTTTTAATGTTAGTAGTGGATAACTTTCTGTTTAATAGTTTTAATATGTATTGGTATTAGTATTGTCAGACATTCACCGATCTCCGGAGTTCAACTAAATTTCGGTTAGATTATAGGCTACTACTTATAACCATTTATCACAAAAAAACGAATAACATTGTAACAATAATACATTTTTAAAACATATTTCGTATACAGAAAAATAATACGTAGCAACATTTCGTGCATTTTTCGTTCATTTCCACAAATACACACGTACAAAGACACGCCCAGAAACGAAATCCCGTCCACTTGCAAAAACGTGCACCTTTGTTGAATATTTCCAACCTTTTTACACTCGATACACTAGTCAAATTTAATCTGCATTGATTTTTTCGTAAAGGAGTCAATTATTATTCGTAATACATTTTTCGATGTTGATGTAATATAGAGAATCCCATACTTTTGATTATATAGATACTTTAGGCAATTAAATAGATAGTTTGACTTTTTCCGATTCGCCATTATTTCTCGGCCTTCACTGCCTCCTAAATGAAATCCAGCAGTCTTGTATTGTCTAGTAATAGTAAAACGATGTGGTAATACGTTAGGTTTGTTTTGTGTCCTTCTAAGAGATTGTGCTTTATGCTGGCAACATTCCATTTGTGATGAGCTTATGATTCAAAAACTGATTTTGATGTTTAGTTCATTGAGTTATTGATCGGCACAACAAAACTTAGTTTGTTCTGACAAAAAAATGTACATAATAAGTCAGGTTTTTATATCAAGATCGCAACCTTGATTATAGTAGTTGTTATCGCCGCGCACGAAACCAATGCTAGTTTTATTATTTAAATGTTTATTTAAATGCCACTTCCTATGTAACATGGGGTCTGTCCAATAATGACAAATTGGGGATAGTTAGTTGGAATTTCAGGTCGAATAGGATATCATATAGACCCACCTGAAGGTAAGGCTAACCAAAAACATTATTTTGTATACATATGATATTTGTGAAGTTTGCGGCAGGATGGCTCAATGGTTGGAGCACCAGATTCCATAGCAGACGTGCACAAATTCGAGTCATGTCCGCGACAAATTCTGGACAGTACGTGTTGAGTTCCCAATAAGGACGCAACCGATCTACTGGATGAATTGCCTTTTCCACACTATACAATACCTCTTTTATACTGCCAAATGTTTGTACATAATGGATCAGTGTTTATACCAAAATCGCAACTTTGATTTAAGTAATTTTTATCACTACCCACGAAAACGGTTTTCGTTTTATTTCGAACAAAATGGCTCTTTTATTCATTAAACGAACAGCCGAGAATTGCAAAATTCGTTTAGCACAACACTTTTTTGTTTTTAGTTCTTTGTTTACTCAAAATTGATTGGACTTTTATATTTTTATTTCTTGACATAACTATTTCTATAAATATATATTTATACATACAGAATATAAACGAAAAGTGATATTAGTCAGTGCATATTATTCGTCCAATAGAATGACTTTGACTTTCTCTGGTTAAATGAAAACTATTAGACAAAACCGATCATAATATGCAGCGAAATATTTAGCCAAAGCCGAAAAATTTATGAGCTTCACTAATTAATGCAAGGGGAGTACGCAAAGCAGATTTTTTTAAATTCCAAGCTTTAAGATAAAAAAAAGAAAATTCCAAAATTCCAAAATTTTCTATTTCGACCATTTGAGAAACTTTTTAACGTTTCCTATTGATGCAAAATGCGGAATGCATAATCAACATTATAATGAATAGAAAGGAAAGGCATATATAAGAAATTGTTATAAAATCTTTGGAACTATTTATGTTAAGTGTACAACTAGGTTTAAAAATCATAATGAAAATAATAAAAATTAATATTTATATAAAATTAAGAAAATTTTATAAATTCGTATACTATAATTATTATTATAACATGCTTTAGTTGCATATTTTTTCGGTTTAAAGTAAGCATAAATCTATGAAGTGAATTTATATTTTAATGTTAGTGTCGTCTCATTTTGCCTCTTCTTAATCGGAGACAGAATTTCTGCATCCAGAAATCGCCTACAGAAGAAATTTGCACATTTTCATTCAACTCTACGCTCCAAGAACCACAAATTGAATGAAATTATCAATTAGGCAATAATTAGCGCAATTTGATCAATATTTTTCTTATTTAGATCATCAAGGCCTAGCTTATTAGTTCTACAATTCTGAATTAAATCTGATTTCCTGCCACAAAAATTCTGGCGACTAGTGTGGAATGCTAGATATGGTCTACTAAATTCTTATAGTTAAAGTAAATTTGCATAATTATTTTGGGCTTATTTCACATCTGCAATTGATATGCAACTAAAAAATCATGCACTACACAAGTTCCCTATAAACAGTTTTATATATCCATACATTAAAATGTCATTATTTATTTGTGAGATTTTTGTATTTAAATAAGCTTCTTTTGGAACCTTTAAAAAGCATAATATAATTTCTCAAATATTAAATTTAACGCATTAAATTCTATTAAATTAAAATTAAATTAACTCATTAAACTTATAACTCATTAAATTTAACTCATTGCAGTTTTATTCTATTTTATTCATTTGAGAATTAATTATCAAATCTGTACCTCTTTATTTTGTAATTATCCTGTTTACTAAATCGGAAAAATAGATTTTATGTGTACGAAAAAATTGGATTGCCAATTATTAAAATATGCTATTTTAACAGTTTAATCAGAACTGTTTAAAAAACACACACATTGGTTAATTTAGGATTCATTTTAGCCACATTAAAATACCGACCGTTTTCCCCAAATTGAATATGTTTACTCTCCAAGCATAAATGAGCGAAAATTTTCCTTTCGTCGAATTTGTCACAATATAGCACTTAAAAAGTAGACAATTGTTTTAATCATTTTATGGATTATATTAAAGTCGATTTCTGGTAAACTTTAAAACATATTACTATGTTTGTCAAATTAATGAATGATAAACTGTCATTTTTTGTAACTAGTTGAACCATCAATAAATAACTGGCCAATTATATAAAGAAACGTAAATATTACATATATATATGTGTGTGTGTGCAATTTTAAATGCTACTTAGAAACATTTATTTTAATGTTATCACAAATATAACTACTTGACTACAAAGTGGAATAATAAGTCAAATGAATACATATTTTTAAAAAACATAATCCGACAAAACCATAAGTTAACACATGCAGATTATGCGTGCTCCATTGATAAAAGTGTCATTTAGCCATATGATGACAATCCACGAGTTACGTTCGTGGGTAGTTGCTTTGCACTACCAGTTTCTCAAAGATCACAACAACCCGCGAATGCAACTCGTGGAATTTTATCATATGAACCTCGCACTGCGCAACAACCCTTCTAGACATATATGTCACTTAGGCAGTTTTAAATGTTCGAAGAGCAAACCAGACAAAATTCGATTGCTTTCCTATCTACCATTTTAAATACAAGCTCATTTTACTACATGCATATTCTATCTTCAACATAAGACGACCTTTAAGAAGAGTGTTTGTGATTTATAACCTTACATTACAGTTCCGAGTGTGAAATTCCTTAAATTGTACGATGAGATAATTTATAACTTCACATTGTGAAAATATCTTCAAGGTGAGAAATTAATGAGATGAGACAATTACACGTTTGTGGATTAAAATTATACATGAAAAATATTATTTTAATTCATAGTTTATTAAATCTAATTACAAATTGGTCTTAGTACTATTATCACATACTCATCACATCGCAAGGGTTTAATATGGCTAGAAGTAGTTTAAAATCATCATAACAAGTTTTAAAGCGCACTATACTTGTCTTCGTTGACGTTTTAATAGCCTAGATCTGTGAGCGTTAGTAGGTTACTTTGTTTTAAAATAACTTACGTCTATAGTACTTACAATACATTTTAACTGATATTTTGCACAATGATGTGACAACCTGTCACCTAATTCAGCTTTCTGATATTAAATCAAAGGACTTTTGCTTTCGAATGTTGTAATTGCATACTAATGCGTAAGAAAAACTGTAGATAACCAACTAGAAAACATTATTCTGTCTGTAGACTGATATGCGCAACGCGTTATAGGCACAAACAAAATATAACGCAAAAATAAACTTTACTAAATTGATTTCAGATATTTCGCCCCATACGATGTAGAGTTATTTATTTGAAATAAAGTAACTTTAAGTAATTTTGAATTTCCTTAGCTGTTAGATGTTAAATTATCTCACCTTGGCTGAAAAAACAGCTATATTAGATTTGATATTAAAATATTAGATTTAGCCTTTTATTATTTTCAGCTCTGTAAAAAATTATAATACTGTTTTATTATAAGAAAATGTTTCCATAATCTAAACTCCAGATGGTTTGCTCTATATATGCGTGATCGTGTCATTAAATTTATTTACGGTTAGTATTTGTCACTCTGTGAATAAAATGTTTGAACTAATATTTTTATAGCATATTATGTACAAGCAAATAAATCATGTAACGTTTTTAATACATTTCTTTATAGCGAACCAGATGTTCCAGTCCGCATTAAATTTGGCGCAATAATTGTCTTTTGAACTCTATTGACCAAGAATTCTTTAGATTAGAATCATATTGTGAAATAACAAATAATCTTTGTTTAGTAGGAAATATACTAAAATGCAAAGATCATAAATACAGAACTATTCTCTTTATTTAAATGATAAGATGGAATGACAGTACGTACGCATTAAAATGAACATTTGATAGAGCAAAAATATAATTTAATAGCTACAAATTTGCACAAATTTTTATATATCGTGTTCAATTAAAGCTTTTTAAAGGAGAGTATAAATCACTTATTGACAAAAACGTATGGAAATATTCGTTTAATTGAAATTAATGCAATACATAAATAATTCAAATTAATTTCAAAAACTGCAGCAAGAGAAATTGAAATATCGTAAATGTAAATAGAAATTTTTAGAAATTTTATTAGACCTATTATGCTTATGATTTCGAATTATGCACATTCCATCGTCGTTCAATTTTAATTGACCATCTGACGTCTGACGAAACATTAAACCTAGAAGTAAAATAAAACAAGAATAATGCGATGTTCACAAATTGATAGATGTTTTAAAAAACAATATTAACATGTATTCCCGGATGGAGGAATGATTTTCCCAATATGCGCTAAATGAAGAATTCAATTGCTCCAGGAAATTCAATCATTAGGTCATTAATAATTTAAACTTAGATCATTATAACTATAGGATATTCAGGATAAACTCTTAGTAAAACAGTCACTTTGTATTACTAAATTTAAAAAAAAGTCATAAATATTCATGAGCTTACTTTGGAACCACTTTCATTGACATACCAAAATATTAAGTGAACAATTTTGAATGATAGTATGCATAACGCAGAAATAACGGAGCCAACAATACCTGCAGGCCAAAGCCAACATGGACAAAAAGTATAATCCAATTTCCACATGCTGGTTGAGTTTACTGGTGTATCATCAGTAGAAGCCATTGACGTCCAAATGTCCTACAATTGTAAGAGATTTTAACGTCCAACCGTTTCACATTTCTTGACCTAATATATAGATGGTGTAGGGCGTACTACCGATTCCTACTGATGAGTCGCCAGTGAAAAAAATTCGCATATATAATTGAGATTATGCATTGAATTAGGTTTTTTCTTCTGGTTCTATTCTAACTTATTCGTTACAACGTACGTAATACATGACACATAATTGAATAAAAACTAAATCACTACTGAAATATATATAAAAATATATATATATATATATATACATTCATGAGAAAGTACCTACATAAATAGGCTCAACTAGCCAATAGATTCTCTATTTATCTACACACCTGTTTTGCTTAAATACTGAAAGCGAATTTTAAAGTTAAGAGCTTCTGCAATTCCCAATATTTTGCGGTTTTGCGCCTTGAAATACAATAAATAACAAGACGGTGAGTATTAAAAAAGCAGTTAGTGGCGAAAGAATCTTTCAGCAATTAAACAAACAAAATATATTGGTTCACATACATAGCAAAGATTGGTAATTTCTACATAAATTTGTGCATAAATCGGCCCGTATTTTTGCATATGATGATTTGTTTTAATTAGTAAACCAGCATTTCAACCATATCTTCTCATTATTCAGTTACGTCTACTAAATAAATAACTAGACATTTCAGCCATCATATGCCGAAGTAAAAATAAGCCTAAATTGAGAAAATTACTAGCAAACATAGAAGTTACCTCGTTTCAATTTAAGCAGCTTGAAATAACGTTTTGCGTAAGCATTGCAAATATTCATCCTTAATAAATTGAATGTCATACGACTTTTAACAAGCTCAATAAAAATGATTTATTTACACATTGTACAATATTTTCACCATAGAATAGAATAACGATAAAAGAGTTGTTTATAAAAGCAATAAACCATCAACTCAAAATTGTTCAAATTCGTTTTTTAGAAAAAATCCAGGTTCTAGATATCGAAATCCTGATCTTTTTTCAATCGTAAAACATAAAAAAATTAAAAATTCACTGAAGTAAAAGTTTAAAGTTCAAGTAAAGCAACAATTTTCCCCCATAAAATATTATGTAACTTTCTCATTTTGGATTTAAGCTTCTATATTATTCGACAGAAGGCTTTCTAAACCTGCAAACACATTACCACGTTTAGGATAGTTAGCTATGAGAAATTAGCACTGCAGAAAAATGAAATATCTTACTGCGGTGTGGATTTGAACCTTGGCATAACATTTGGACTCTATGTATAATGCGTTCAAATTATAAAATAATAGGAAAAACTACAATAATGCATTTCACTTGAATAAATGTCTAAGCCAAAATTACACACCCTTCAGACATTTAGCCTCAAATTTGATCTACCTTATTACATAAAACATTTGAAATGTATTCTAAGTCTATGAATAGGTTTGAAACTGAAGGCAAATAGGATATTTATAATGTTAAAAATAATTTCAATACCCATTCAAAATTTCTGGAATATCTAAGTTAAATCTACTGTCTGTCAAACATACTGATGCCTTCCGAAAATACATTAAACTTTTTATAAAGAATCGTTCATTGATTGCACGGGCAGTAATAAAAAATTATTGAAATAAAGGTTGCGAGCTTGATATAAACACCAATCTCATAAAGTATAAATTTTGCAGTATAAACTAAGCACAGTATAGTGTAGAAAATACAATTTACCCCGTAGATCAGTTTAATCATTATTGGTAAATCTACATGTGCTGTGCAGAATTTACGCGGTCTGGATTTGAACCTTGGCATGTCTGCTTAGAAGTCTATGATTCCAACCACT
The DNA here is from genome assembly GCA_029291075.1 of Eudiplozoon nipponicum. Taxonomy (NCBI): domain Eukaryota; kingdom Metazoa; phylum Platyhelminthes; class Monogenea; order Mazocraeidea; family Diplozoidae; genus Eudiplozoon; species Eudiplozoon nipponicum. The sequence goes on from JAQBSW010003523.1 coordinate 27,231, forward strand.
AAATCACCCTACTGCATTTGTCTAACATAAAAGTGACAGTAAACATATGAAAGAGGGTCAAACCGCGATATATATTAAAAGTTTGGCAATTAAGAGATGCGATTCTTCCCCAACTAGACCGGAATATTTGAAATTGAAAGAAATTCTAATTGCAACTCGTTCATTTAGTCAGGAACAACAAAATTTTGCACTTTTCGCCAAACGTATATATCTTATACAATTAAACAAACATTAGGTTTTCGAATACTGATCATAGCAATTTATATAAAGATCATGAACCTGATATCAACATCAGAATCATTTTATTTATTCAGTGACAAACTATGGCGAAGCTACCTTCATGTTCAGGTACTAGCACGTTTCTACATTTCATGGTCAAAATCTTTGTGGTGGTGAAATAATATATGTCCAATTGTTTACTTGGTTCTGAACAACTAGTAATAAGTTAATTCAAATATGATCAGAAGAGTAAACCGAAGACAGCATTAATTGAAAGTATAATCTCGTGCACATTCGTTTCCTACTAACTGGCGACGAAAGTGTACGAGATTACACATTCCGTAAATGTTATCTTCGGTTCATCCTTCTGGTCATATTTGAAATGTTAACTTATAACGTTCAAGGCCACAGTGTATGGATTTGCTGGAGAAACAGGTGTTCAGAAATAGTCTGAGATCTCACATTTGGTGAAATTTAGCATACATTGAAATCCATTGTGTTGGAATCATGTACCGACTCGGCAACCGTAGTGTTATTTTAATATACCTATTCGGCAATCATAATAGTGTTATTCGGGTACTGGCACAATAGCCATTGATTTGGCACCCTTTACAGGCTTGGAGATATATTATTATATATATATATATATATATATATATATATATATATATGTGGTGAGTTGGCTTTTATGTCAAATTGTCGTAAACATTATATGAAGTTGGCTTCAATACTGTAGTTTTACGCATTCGTATAAGAGCTTGTACCGTCCAATTTTCCTATATTCCTAACCCAAATATATATTGGGTAAAGCACGAAAGGAATGTGCACAAGAATATACTTGCCATAAATGTTGTCTTCAGTTTATCCTTCTAGTCATATTGGAACAAATATGTTATTAGGTTCGCAACACCTAATGCACAATTGCTATTACATTTGTTCATCGACCACAAACAGTGTCTAATTTATATATATTTAATTGATTGATGTAATGATTATCGCGAAATGTGATTACTGATATCGCACAATACCATGGTGTATGGATTTGCTAGAGTAACAGGTGTTTCGAAATAGTTGTAATTTGCACATGAAATCTATCGTGTTGGTACCATGTACAGACTCAGCAACCATAATATTGGTCATATTTAAAATTAATTGTTACTAGGTGCGCAACATCTAATAAAGAATTAGATTCATTATAGCATATTGGCAAGCTGACTAACGAGGTTCAACACTTAATATCTACAAAAGCATTGGAAAACTAGAAAAAGACTTTTCTAGAATTACGTTGTTATTTTTTATACATGTGTAACAATTTGTCTTGCTAAAATCACACTTTTTATCATGAATTCATGATCGCTTGCATATTTTAATTAACTAGCACACAGCATTGTAAAACGGTCGCCAGTGGCATAAATTGATGGCAAATGCGTTCAGTTAAATAATATTTTGATTGAATTATGAATTCGAGACAGTAAATAGGGTTTAAATAACTGTTATCATTAGCCATGCGACTGACAAACATTATACCTAATTAAGCACACATTTATAGCGCGGGTGGTGGTAGCACATCTTTAAAACAAGTTTGCGAGCTAGAAGTTAACACAATTCCCATTGTATTCACCCAGTCCTCGAAGAATTCTTAGTTTATACTGACATATCTATGTACGTAATGGGTCAGGTGTTTATATCAAGATCGAAACCTTGATTATAGTAACATATCAAAACTTACGTCAGTCACACTTACTGACGCGTTTAGACCATCCATGATCATCATCAGAGTACGACGGCAAACTTGCTAGCGATGGACAAACCGCAAAGCATATATTTTGAACGCAAACTTAGATAAGCAGCTCTCACCTCTAGTAGTCTCGTAAACATTGCACCTGGCTGGGAATGTCGGCTGCATAATTTCCATGCAGTCACGAACATTAACTTAGGGCAGCTTTGGTCACATACATATAGGTAATACAATTAAACCATCATTAATTGCGGGGATGGTGGTAACATTGTATTTAGCCAGCTTTCGAAAAACAGTAAAACTAACGTCAATCACACGTACCGACGCGTTTTGACCTTCTATGATCATCATTAGAGTACTACGGCAAATTGACTATATGTGTGGCTCTAAAATCAAGTAATTTGTGACAAAATGCGATGCAATAGCATATTCATTAGTATTGAAATTACTTTTTTCTTCTGGTGAAAAATTAACATGCCCTTCACATGGCATGCAAAATCTTTTATATAAATTCATATCTGAGGGAATTGATTTTATTACAGATGCATTATCTGTATAAAGTTCACATTGTGTAAGATATCAAATGCAATCCATCTTCAAGAGCGATTTCTCCCATAAAAAGACAAACTTATTAGTAGCCTAACGAGAAGCAATGGAGACTGTTAGTTGACTTACATTTTGCTACACTACTGAATTTTTAAAATTTAAATTCCCCACCATGTATTCAGTATACTATTTTTGAAAATGTGAAAAACTAAAACAAATCCGAACATTTTAGCTGCAGATACTGGGTTTGTATCTTTGCAATTCGAGCCTTATGTATTCATGGTACTCTATCCATGTGCAAAAACAAAATTTTATCGAATTTACGAAACGCTGCTTTCTTTTAATATAAATTATCAACAGTTTCATTGGCTGCTTTTCAAATTGACAGGTTCATTATTCAAGATTCAAAAGAAAATGAATATAATAAAGCGATTAAAGATGTGCCAATAGCTAGGTATGCAGACAATTAATTGAATCAATTATTAAAAGGGAATTATACAGAAATAGACGTAATACGGGCCAGAAAAAGAACAGTCTACCAAAGCATCCCATTTAAAGGGGATGTAGTTTCTCGAATGGCACAAAAGAAATTTGAAGCAGCATTAACACGCACATTTAATGCAGCTAAACTACGAGTGTTATTTAGGGTAACACACTTGCCTTTACCAGCAATCAAAGAGAAACAGCCGTTAATGTCGATATCAAATATTATTTACCAATATACATGCGCAAGTTGTCGATCAACTTACGTAGGCCGATCGACCAGACGGTTAATTACTCGAATGAGAGAACATTGCAACTTAAACGCCTGTTTTAAATCAAATGGTGAATACACGTCTGCTATTGCGCAACACATCATCGAAACATCGCACGTATGTTCTCCAGACGTAGCATTCAAAATAATTACTAAATGCAATAACAAAAGGGAGCTAGCCACATACGAAGCCTTATGGATAAACAAATTGCAGCCGGATTTATGCAAGCAGAAGAAGCATGTTCAGGCATTGAGCTTGAACTGGATGTGACGCACGCAATTGATTGGTTTCCGTTTTTCACACTCTCTCCAGCCTTTCAATTTATATATAAAGAGTTGTTCATTTGTAGATACTTAAGAAGAAAATGAGAAAGAAGCGTTTCTTGTATCTGATACAATTTTTTTTGATTTTGTACATAGAAAGGGTACTATGAACATATATATATATATATATATATATATATATATATATATATATATATATATATATATAGTATATAGATTAAGGAAAACCAACCACTTATTTCATGATTACATAGGCAACCAGATGAAAACTTGAATTTAATAATGCCTTGGATTTAGATTGGAAACAGAAATTAATGAACTTTTTTTAATGTTTTGCATATATCAATTTTATTGGTTTGCGTCTTTGTGCGAAAAGGAAGCATTCACAATTTAAAGCTGATTAATAGTTGGATGAATTGAGATTCCACCAGATTATCGCCTTTTGAGTATTTTAATGTGGAAATGATTTATCGTCTTATTTTTAATTTCATATCACAATAGTCATGTGTTATTCCGTTTCTCCTCCATAAAACGTCGATTGTGTAGAGTACAGCATAAAACGCTCATCCTTTTGAGCAATCTAAGGTGGTGTTAAGAACGTTATTGATGCTGGTTGCACAACTGCGTCTACATAAATTTGGAGCCGATCCGGTGAAATGTTTCTTCATGGTGTTCCCATTGATGGTCGCCTTTTGCTAGACACTAGCATTTAATTAATGATTCTGGAGAAAATTTTCCATCAAATAAATTATAACTTTAACGGAATATTTGAAAATTTTCTCGAAATCATGTTTGCAATAAATGGCTACATAATATTACTCTAATCAGCAAGTCGATGACATATAAAAAGAGCAAATATTGCCTGGCAAAATAATGATGATTTTGTTTATAGAGAACCCGGAAAATTTTTTGCCATTGTGATAATAAAATGCAAATTAAATTCATGTTTCCTAAGGAAAAAAAGGAATGTAATTTGATCTTAAAAAAAGCGAATGTAAGTTATTTATAACAAAATTTGCCTATTAACTCAAAACTAGTATCGATTTAATGTAAGTTTATACTTTCAATGTTATGGTTTGGTTCATGTTTAGATAATTTGTAAAATATAAAATTAATTACTTTGAAGCGGTTAAGTTAAGTCATTTGTTAACATTGCTCACGAGGAATATTATAAGTTAAATATTTAAGTACAGGTAATAATTTTAAAAATTTGCACGCATGTAAATACACATAAATAAACAAAAATAAACCAAAGTTAAATTAAATTTACAGGTTATTTTCAGCTTGCGCATAAATTTATTTAGTTTTGAGGTAACAATGTGACAAAATAAAACGAGGTAGACACTCAGTAACCCCATAATACATACATTTAAAAATCGATAACACCCTTCGTGTAAAAAAATAATCTGTAGTAATATTGTGTTTAGTCAACTGCGAATGCTCTTTTATCAGAAGCGTGATTGACGAATTTTTAAATAAAATTAATCGCTCATTGTCCAATAACCACAGGTTTCGTGTAATGCATAGATACATTAACTGGATAAGTGTTGCATTTCAGAGTAAACTGGCTGGTCTATTAAAGAATGAAATAAGTCTAGACTATATTGCATTTTGAAGTTGAATATAAGGAAAATAATGAAACGTTGTCATAGACGTCTTACATACACGAACAAAATGTGGGAAACCTGCACGGCGAACATACCATTCGAAAACATGGAATGAGAAATACTTTTATATTTTTCTAAAATCAAGTTTGTGAGCTTGCACAACATTTAAAAACTAATTCCGATCGCAAATACTGAAAAAGTCTAATATTTTTAGGTCATCATCTGTGTACCACAGGAAATTGAACAAAGAGGATTGAACCTTCATGTATATACATGAACTGGAAGATCAAGTATGCTGCTCCGAAACCTAATATTATTGCATATATAGAAAATGTCTGAATATGATGGCTGCATTAATCCAACGAGGTCCAATGCATAAAATTATTGAAATTTTCGCCACAAGCATTATATTTGTACAATTTAACATTAATTGATTGCCTCTGTGGTGATAGAACTTCTTCAATATAAATTTGCAAACTTGAGATAAACACCAATCCTGTTTCCTCTAAACATGATCTTGACAGTTTTGGCCCAAACTAAAAAAGTAGACGTGTTGACATGTTTTTAATACAGAACATACAGAAAATAGGCAGATAGATAGTAGTGCAATTTCAAACATATAACATCTCACTTCAAGGCTAAAAAATCGAAACGTAACATGGTAGAAGAGCGCGTTGGAAGTAATTCGCACTACTAATTGATAAGGAACGGATCACTTTGTGGCAACAGAAATTGTTTTCTATAAATGGACATGCATTTTTGGCAACTGCTATCTCCGGTGAATAGTTACAATGCTGCTTAAAAATACACGTACGACCGTAAGTGAATCTACGTTGAAACGGTGTCACAAATCTGCTATTAAAATTAATAACTTCAGTATACCTTTAGTCATCTGGAACAATATTTAGTCAATTATTCCTGCGAGAATCTCTTCAATATTAACTGTTCTTAAATCAAATTCATAAAAAAGATATAATTGTAACCTTTTTTCATTTGAATGATTCTGTAGGAACACTACCGTTATATTTATTCTGAGTGTTCTATTTAATTAATTTTTTATTGTTAACTTAATACATTTTTCCCAATACTCGTTGTAATGAGAAATTAATTTAATTCATTTCTGGCAATATTCAGTTTAAAACATGCCAAGAAAAAAAGGTTTTGAAATCGTTATCCATTCTTGTAGTTTGGCTATTTCTTTTAAACACTCGAGAGCTGTTCTTCTTCTATATATCTTATTTAATTTCCTATCGGATTGAAAGTTAATTGCGTTTACATAATCATATGTAAAAATATTTTACAAAGATTTTTTTCAAAATAATACAGTTATTTAGTGACTTTTTTGCTGGCTGTACTTAATCTCCTGATTTTCAAACATTTAAGAAAGGTGTAAAAAAGTAGATCAGGCATTCAGTCCAGTTTTGTAATCGGTGGACTCTGAGATTGTAGGGTGTTGTCCTTGGCGTTAAGATTCAACCGGCGCGTTGTTTTCGTAAGAAGCATAATCAGTATTCTAGATTTTGTCAGCCGAGTTGCCAGTACACTTTTATCATATATTATTTATTTTCCAGAAACGTCTTCGCTAAGCTACACGATTCGTAATTTGAGTGCTGTTTAACTGCATTACTTCGACAGGTAAACTACCATGATATTAAATAGGAATTTCTTGGCTGCCGTTCACTATTGAAGATATTAAGCATTGTTAATTTATAGACTTATAATTTGCATAACTGGATTCATTTTGATCTCCATACTACGGGGTAATGAATCGAAAGTACACTTTTCTAACATCTTGATTCGATCGGTTCAAAAATTTGTTTGAAGAATAGCTTGTTAGATATTACTGAAAGTCTGTCATTTCGTGTTGTTCGTTATATATATATATATATATATATATATATATATATATATATATATATTGTTTAATCCCTTATACATTGAATAACCAGAACTTAGGCTCCAAGCTATCAGTATTTAACCTCTAGTAGCCAATTCTTTGATATTTTAGCTCAAAAAATTTGATCTGCATTTGAGACACCATAATTCTTATTTTGCTAACATTTTTAGGTCAGCCATTTTTTTGTATTAAATATGGAAATTGAGAAATACATTTTGTGTTGAAGTAAAACTTTACCACGAAATAGGTTAATGCAATTTAATTGACTGAAGGTCATTTTTTCGCCAGACCTCAACTCGAATGCATTAACTGGAATCTTTCATAGTCAATTTTGGAAAGTAGAAGCGATGAAGTTGGATAAAATACTTATATTGCACAACAAAATCAGAGAAATGGAAATGTACATGTAGAACTACACACACATATACACAATTAAGCAAATTAAATTAAATTCGTGGCTGCAGTGAAAAAAATTATGTAACTGATTGCCTCCACAAGGCTTAAATACAATTTAATTATTTCTCATAAAGCCACCCGGAAATCCGCCTGGTTTTGAATGTAATTTAAAAAAAATACATGTCCGATTATTTTGGAAATGTTCGCTCCTCTACTAGCCATGAATAGCCAAAATGCCATTGCTTTCTCTTTTTCAGTAATCGGACCTCCTTTCAGATGAGCTATTGAGTGCGTATAAATAAACAAGTACGGGTCGCACGATTGAGGATAGGATATGGCTCACCTTTACGTTTAGCAAGCGTTTTATAGTATAATTGAATATTACTTTGTATTAGGCATCTATTAGTTGCCACGTAATTATTTTGGATGGTACTTCTGACGTATATAATCCTATAATCTCATGCGACACCACTGAGTCATTGCCTTTACATTTTCAAATTTGTTTCAATATTTTTGGGATATCTGTTTTCTAAAAGAAATTGTTTGGTGCTCCTCCATCTCTTAGCATTGAAATTTCTCAACCGTATTTATTAACGATTCATAATACTATTTAAAAAAGGTATATATGGACCACTGGAAAATTTATATCTCAATTTTTGTTTTTGCTATTGCAAATATTAAGAGAGTTTATTACCGAAACAATAAATAAGAAACCTTTTTTCCATTTAATGAAAGTGTGATAAAATTTGTTCAAGGTAGCGATTTATGAACTGTGTACGTGAAACTGCCAATTGTCGATCTGCTTTGACAAATACCACTTACCAAATGCTAAGACAACAGACTAAATTTCACATTGGTTCTAAAATAACTTAATACTAAACCTTCGGCAGAACCACGATGAGAGGGAAAATTACACCTTAAAAGACATCTCGTTTATATTTCTTGAGTAATAATTTTACTGCTGATATTATGGCATCAGTCGACCTAGTAAACCTTTTTAAAAATGTTTGCAGCAATCACGTTCATTAGAGTTCAGTGAATTTCCAAATGTAAGTAATGTCGTCCAACACACTATTTGGCACTATTCGCATACATTGTTGAAATATCCATCCATATCATGGCTAAATTTAAACTACGGTTTTAATAAATCTTTTAATTTATTACATGTATTTAAGTTTAGCCTTTCTTTGATAAGCTTTCTTTCTAATCCAGTTTGATTTGCGTGTAAATAACACATAATATTACGATAAATTCAAAATTTTCATAATATGTAATGAAAACTTTGTTTATCATTGTAACTGTAATCAATTATTTGGTCATTTTCATTCTCATGTGATATCGAAAAGCTTATATTGGCTTAATTTTAATCAGCATTGAACGTTTATTCTAGTAAAGATTTTAAAACATACCAAACTGACGGATAACGACGTGATTGCAATGTCGGAACGATAAATTTTCAAAAGATATACTTCAAACACAAACAAATCTCGTGTCTCATTAACTGGATAAATATGCTATGAGGATTTTTGTTATTTTTGAAATAATTTCAATCAAGTAGAATAGAATTAAATTAATCGGAGAGAATCGCTCTAAATGTGGTTAATAAATTTTTCTGTATGCGCTGTTTTTGCGCATATGCGTATTGTCTACGAATATGTAAACTCATTTCTCACAACCTGACTCGAAGCCGATCATATTTTAAAACTTAAGTTGATATAAAATTCCGTATAACTAAATTTCGCCGAAATTTATTTTAAAAAGTTGTAATTAAACAAATGCTTCGAAATAAATTTAAGAAGGAAAAAGCTACCGGTACAATATATTAACTATAACAAGACTAACGATAATATAAATTCAAATATTATAAAATATGCTGCCAAAACAACAATTAATTTAAAACAATAATTTACAGTGTCTAATATAAACTGTATATTTAAAATAAGTAATCCGTGCTTTAGTTATTTCAGAACCTCACAATCAGCGTTAAATTATTGCGAAACAAAGAACATTTTCTGTTTTATTTAAAGCAGGACTAGTTTTCCCTTTCCATTACACTGAATTTTAATTTTTAATATTGCTCTTCCTGTTTCTTTGCACTTCATATTTTTATTTAGTTTATGAATAGAGTACCATTCATGCCACATTAATCCGCTATAATTTAATTCAGATTTGGATATAATGTATGGTGAAAATAGGCTAGTTATGGGAATATATTCATTATTGCACCAATTTCTTGTTTGCAATTAAAAAGCTTACCTTTTCCCATGGATAGAGGCATTAACATTTATTATCAATTTCGTTTTATTTTTTCTAATGTAAAATAATTATAAACTTAAATTTGATTCAGGATGTCATTTTTGTAAATAACAAATTATTTATCATTAAAAGAAATTGTGGCTGTTAATTGAGACCACCCTGAATAAATTACAATATGAAGGTCGTGACTATTTTGTCAATTTTATTATGTTTTCGCATAAATCCATGTATTGCTTTCTCGGTTATAAATTGACTTAGAGCAGGCGGCAGAATTGTTCAAATTTAGTAAGATATATCGCGATATTTTGATTAAATTTTGTTAAAATTCAGTAAATTGACTGGATTTGATGAAAAACGTTGTCAGTTAAAAGTTCAAATTACATAAGATAGTAATTGAAACTAACTAAGAAGGTCAAATTCGTCCCTCCTGTGAACACATGAGCAAGCTACCATAACTGCCGATCTCGGGATTTGAATAAAAAGATATTTGCTCCCAAGATTTACAACTGATATATCAATAAATATTTCGCGCCTAACACGCGATATAAACTGAAAAACGGACACTCAAACTGGAATTATTACAATCAAGGTTGCGATCTTGATATAAGCACCTGACCCATTAATTACTTAAATATGTCAGAATAAACTAATAATTGTATAGTGTAAAAAGTCAATTAATCCAATGGACCGGTGTCGTCCGTATTGGGAACTCATCACGTACTGGCCCGAATTTGCCGCGTACAGGACTCGAAACTGGGCACGTCTGCTTCGGAACCTGGTGCTCTAACCACTGAGCCATCCTGCCGTACACTACACTGCACACAATTTTCAGTTATATACTAACTAATGTAACCTGGTTAGTCTATTTTACCTTTAGGTGGAGCTCATATAGCATCCATTTAGACTCAAAGTTCCAACTTACCATCCACAATCTGTCATTACTGAACAGACACCACACTACATGGGTAAGTGGTATTGAAATGAACATTTATATAATTAAACGAACATTGGTTGCGCGGGTGGTGATAACAATTATTATAATCAAGGTTGCGGTCTTGATATAAACACCTGACCCATTAATTACTTACATATGTCAGTATAAACTAAGAATTGTATAGTGTAGAAAAGGCAATTCATCCAGTAGACCGGTTTCGTCCTTATTGGGAACTCATCATGTACTGGCCAGAATTTGCCGTGGACAGGGCTCAAACCTGGGTACGCCTGCTTTGGAATCTGGTGCTCTAACCACTGAGCCACCATGCCGCACACTACACTACACAAAATTTCAGTTATATACCAACTAATGTAACCTGGTTAGTCTATTCATCCTTCAGGTGGTGCTCATATTGCACAATTTAGAAACAATGTTTCAACTAAACATCCTCAGTCTGTTATTACTGAACAGTGACCACACTACATGGGGAAGTTGTACTGAGATGAACTCAGATTTGGTGAGTTCACAATAAGAACGAAAACAGTCTACTGGATACATTGCCTTTTCGATACTGTACAATTCTTATTATATATTGACATATGTAAGTAATTAATCGGTCAGGTGCTTATATAAAAATCGCAACCTCGATTATATTGAATGTTATCACCGCCCGCGCAACCAATGTTCGTTTCATCATATAAATGTTCATCTCAATACCACTCCTCCATGTAGTTTTGTGTCTGTTCACTAATGACAAATTGGGGATGTTTAGTTAGAAACTTGGCTTTAAATGGATGCCATATGAGCTCCACCTAAAAGATAAATATACTTACCAAGTAACATTAGTTTGTATATAACAGAAAATTTTGTGTAGTGTAGTGTGTGGCAGAGTAGCTCAGGGGTAAGAGTATCAGATTCCAAAGCAGACGTGCCCAAGTTCGAGCCCTGTCAGTGGCACATTCTGACCAGTACGTGATGAGCTCTAAATTAGGTCTAAACTGGTCTACAGGATGAATTGGCTTTTCTCCACAATACAATTCTTATTATATACTGACATAAGTAATTAATAAGCGGGTCAGGTGATTATATCAAGATCGCAACCTTGATAATAATTATTGTTTTCACCGCCCGCGCATCTAATGTTCGCTTAATTATATAAATGTTCATCTCAATACCACTCCTCCATGTAGTGTTGTGTCTGTTCACTAATGACAAATTGGGGATGTTTAGTTAGAAACTTGGGTTTAAATGGATGCCATATGAGCTCCACCTAAAAGAAAAATATACTTACCAAGTAACATTAGTTTGTATATAACAGAAAATTGTGTGTAGTGTAGTGTGCGGTAGGGTGTCTCAGTGGTTAGAGCATCACATTCCGAAGCAGACGTGCCCTAGTTCGAGCCCTGTCCGCGGCAATTTCTGGCCAGTACATGATGAGTTCCCAATAAGGACGAAACCAGTCTACTGGATGAAATGCCTTTTCTACTTTATACAATTCTTTGTTTAGACTGACATATGTAAGTTATTAATGAGTCAGGTTCTTATATCTTGGTCGCAACCTTGATTTTATTAATTGTTATCACCGCACGCACAACCAATTTTCGTTTAAATCAAACTGGAATATTTTAACAGAGATAAATTATTTTCAATAATATTCTGACGGAGTCGAAAACTTTTTTACATAAAACTCTAGGTGCCACATTTGAATGTTTATGGTCAACTGTTAGCGTTGTCAGTGTAAGTATTAGTTATAACGTACAGAAAGCCCTCGTGATTTATCAAAATATTTTTTACGTTTCAGGAGTAAAAAAATGACAATTATAATGGTATTTTTTCAATTCAAAATATGTATTGTCATTTTTAACGAAATATAATATTCACTTATATAAACAGCAATCTCATTGTATTTTTTCAGTCAAACAATTTAGAGAACCTACCATTATGTACACTAACAGACGCGTTGCGCTCGTCCCTTATTATGATATGAACAAGACGGAAAACAGACTAGCAAGCATCCGATCGCAGGTTTAATAAAATATACGTATATTTAAAAATAATTAAACATTAATTGATTGCGCAGGTGGTGATTACAATTCTTTAAATCAAGTTTGCGAGCTTGAAGTAATTACCAATCCCATTGTATTTAACCTGACGTCGAAAATAATAGCAACAGACAGTAGTTTTGCTATGTTGTTTGACGACGGTTTAAATACAATGAGATGGGTGTTGACTTCAGTCTCGCAAACTTGATTTAAAGAATTGAAAAATGAATTATCTGTAAATTTGATTATCATATTGTAGGTGCTGTCTTTGATTTTGATTTTTGACTGACGTTATTTCGAAAAAAAATGTTAAATTCCACATGGTTAAGATTCCAATGTGCTGGGATCTCTTGTAAAAATTAGCAAACATTTAATTACCTGGCAGGAAATTTTTTAATCATAACAATTCAGTGGTTTATGAGGTCCACATGGCAGTAGACAGATTTCGCCCCTACTGATAACTCTAAAAGCGCTGTCCGCGGCAACTTCTGGACAGCAAGTGAATAGTTTCCAATATGGACGAAACCGCATTAATGGATCAATTTGCTTGACTACATTATCCAATACTTAATTAATACTGTCATTTATAATAATATTGGTGTATATATCAAGACCGTAACATTAAAAATAGTTAAAAAAAAGTACTGCATTTTACTGGGAATATTTCATCTGGTGATTTTCAAATGCCTATAGACATCAGATACAGCGAGAGCACGCGTCAAATCCAGTTTCGTAATCAGTACTCTTTAAAGATTTCTTATATGCTTTTTGCCAAAGATAACATGCGTGGAAAGATAACGCGGCTTCATATGCCTAATAATTTAGCATTTAACACTTCTTTTTAAACGGGGCACCAACTTGTAAATGCAAATTATAATATTGCCTTTTGTATGACGTGCATCTTATATCAATCTGTAATCCATGAGATTAAGATGATATTCTTATAGCTTTTAATTAGTTTCAAATTTTGAATTTCTTGAGATCGATAGTAAAAAAGGGAAAAATTAAAATTTTATCAAAATTATATTATTGTATATATAGATATATATATTCTATTGAAATACGAGTCTTTATAAAGCTCATAGTACTCTTTCCATGTGAAAAAAACAAAAACAAATTTTATTTGATACAAGAAATGTTTCTTTCTCATTTTCTTCTCAATTATCCACAAATGAACATCTCTTTATATATAAATATGATATATGCATATATACATATAAAGTAAAATGTAAACAGGAAGAGATTGAGACTATATGCTACACTCTCTCCATGTTAACATTTTTTCATCTTGTTTTCCTCAATTATTTATAAAGAGATGTTAATTTGTAGATACTTGAGAAGAGAATGATGAAGAAGCGTTTCTTGTGTCTAATAAAATTTCTTTGTTTTTTCACATGTAAATTGTACTATAATATATATATATATATATATATATATATATGTGTGTGTGTGTGTGTGTGTGTTTAAATTTTTGAGAGCAACGATGAAGCGAGCTTTCGGCATTAATGACCTTATATACTTCTTTTATAGTTTGATAAATATAATTATCATATCAGTTATGATAACGGCGATAACGTTAACGAATTAAGGGAAGCTTTCATTTTTTAACTTTTTCTAGATGAAGTTTGATAAGGATGAGGCAGTCATAAATGTTTATGCCACGAACTATATTATTCTAAAACAATTATATTTCAGTAGAATGGAATATTTTGACATTTTGGTTTTATATCTTTGCATGGCCACTTTCGGATAAATGATAAGCATAAATATTTTTGTTTCCACTTCATTTAAAATGTAATAAAATGCGATTTGTTTGTTTTATTTCGTCAAAGGAAACTTATTGTGACAGTAGAGATTACGAATTGATATATTTTAGCATAGTTTAGGAGAATTTATGGATCGATCATAATTTGGTGCACAAAAGTTTCTCACATAATTGCAGCCGATTTTAATTTTTAGTCCAAAGGAAATATTAAAATGTTGATGTTGAATTATGAACGTCGGAGAGCAATACACTCACTGAAAGAAACTTTTTTTCAGGATTTAAATTTTGAAGGAATATCTTTGAATATTCTTGCCTGGGGTTAGCTAAAATACACAATCATGGATAGGAAAAAACTTGATACGCATTTTTCTTTTATATAATTTATTCTGCACTATTTGATTATTAAAATTATTCTTTGCTTTAACTCAATTAATTAGCTACAAAGTTTTTTCCGTTGTGATTTGACTTTACTTTTACAGAACATTTTTGATTTTAATAGGTTATATTTTAATTGTTTTTAGCCAGGTTAACCGGCCAAATTCGCGTAAAGCATGTTAAATGAAAATCACCGTATTATTTGAATACAGCCTCAGCGTAGACTAAATACATTCGTAGAATGTAGTGGAGTGTCTGGATATTTATAATAGACAAAATAAGAAAAATATAGAACACAAAGAATAATGTTGTCCATTTAACAATCGTTAAACGTGCATTTTTCTGTCATGCTGGCTTTACAATCTTGGTTTATATATGACGAACAATATCATCAGGCAAAAATTGTTTAATACAGTTTCCATTGTATCCCGTTTGAGCACAGACCTAGAACTATAACTGTATTATAATGAGCAAAGTCATCTCAAACAAACACTACACACAATGCAGTCCTACGTGTGAAACGCACAATATATCTTCAGAGGAATTTCAGATGTGACGAAGAGTAAAAAGAAAATTACAATGGAAATCAAAGCATAAGTTTACCTTAGAGAAATGAGCTACTTAAAGTGTATCAAAGTAGCAGGAATTAGCACATGTTCAGCAAATCAGTTTCATCAACTGCGACAGATAGAAAGTGAACCAGTTTACAGGAAACACTTCGGTAAACTGTCCAAAACGCGTAGTTCACAAGCGTACAACCATACATACACACACAAACCTACGCATAAGAAATTTTTAGTGATTCAGATTTTCTAAATTAACATTTTATATGATTTAACAATAATTTTTATAGGATATTAAGTTTTCAATTGCATTCAACATTTATAAATATATCTCGCAATATTTAAACTTTAAAGCTACTGGCCTTTGTATTTTTAAGGGATTTATTCATGTCCTCGTTTAATAGGTTATTGTGTACTGGGTGTTCAGATTGCTTGTAGAATAAGTTGAATTTTGTAGGTAATATTACTATCATAAAATGTTAATCACCACATTAAATATATATATATATATATATGATATATATATATATATATATATATATATATATATATATAAATCAAATGGTATATTAAAACCCGTTGTGAATGTTTGTATACAAGATACCAGACCACTGTATGTTCTTCTGAAATATAAATGTGAAGAGCCAATGAAATGCATAAAAGATAGATTCCGTTCCGCACGGAAATTTCAGTTAAACTATCTACCAAACTTTTTCTGCCTGGTATGAATTATTAAACTCCACTAAAATCTACCTCTTAAAATACCTACAATTGGAATTCTACCTCAAAGCGTTCTTATTTAGGCAGATACAGTTATAGCTTAAATTTACACATTCGCATTAGAAACCGATTTTTGTGTGATCGATAAAATTGATAGAGCATGTACATTATAAATAGGTATACCTTGTCAAAAGAGAAATGCGACACACTTATGCCAGGCTTTTTAATTTTAATTAAGACTACATTTACAAAAACGCCTCACAATTTGGTTGCTATTAACATTAATAGACATTGTGCAGAATTCGGCAAACTAAATAGGATTTCGCGAGCACTGGCCCTAGCATTGGACAACATAAGCTCCAAACCTTAACTATGTTAAGTTATGTTTCTTCTATATACGCATTGTGACCTAAAAAAATCTTTGTGACCAAATTTTCTGGATTTTTTTACTTCCACAAAACTAATTCATGCTTTATATTTATCAAGCAAATCAATTGACAAGTTGAAGCGACAGCGTTTCTGTGCAATATATAATGGGTTCTTTAAATTCTTAAATGAGAAAAACCAATTTACGTATATGACAGCGAACTATATCTTTAAATATTTGCTTAAACATCACGCTTTTCACACAATTAAAATAAAGCTCTGGAAGAAGTTTTAGTTTTATGAAACTGAATGGATGGTGAAATCAAATAAATTCTGTAGTTACATTGAGTATACGAAACTTTTTTTCGATAAAAATTATATGTTTTATTTAATTATAAATTGCGGATAGTATGAATATTTTTTGTCCAATAAAGAAGTGAGTAGTCTGTGCGATATATCATCTTATTTTCAGCTAAGCTTCGTTAAGAATTGCTTACTAAACTTAAACTGATATACGTGGCAATTAAATTTGCTAAATGTATTCAATACTAAATAATAATATTTAATTTATTTCATTCATATTCTTAAACTTCTTAAACTTTAGATACACTGTTTTAAAAATAATTTTCATTTTACTTAAGAGATACGCAGAATTTCTCTTCTTCACACTAAGGAAAATTGAAATACATTAAAAATTTTCTTTTGCAGGTAGAAGATAATATTTTAAAATTTTAAAACAAGCAGTTTGAAAAGCTTGAAATTAAATTAAATGGTAATTAAAAATTTTCCTAATCTGCCCTATAGACATAGACATGTTAGTGTATAGTGTTTTAATTTTTAATATTTACAAATTATTCTAATGTTTTCTAGTCGTTGAAAGAAATTTTATCTTTCATCCATGAAATCTATGCAAAAATAATCCGATGTTGCATATGGGTATTAAAAAACATACATATGAGGTAATTTCAAAACGACGTACGATTTTGCATTCAATACGAGAAGCTTCATGTTGCAATGTTAGATTTTAAACTGATTTTACATTTGAAATAAATAGAAAACTGTCAAAAAATTTGTTCAGATTACTTAAAAACATTGTTTATTAAATTATACATCGAAAGAGAATAAAGTACCTTAAAGCATCCTATTTCGTTTCACTCCACTTGTGGTAACAAGAACAAATTCATAATTTTAACTGAATAAATCAAAGTGGTATTAAGATCCGATTAACATCATAATACACTATATAAATACAAATAATTTGTTGAATATTTGAGTTTATAAAAAACTTTAGCACAGTTATGATTGTATTTGAAAGTAGAATTTTAATAGAGAAACAAGTATACTTACGTCATCCAAGCTAGCCGAAACCCGACCAGAATGCTTGATCGATCAAAGCTAAAGTTAATGTAATTTCAAATGTTTTATTTATTAATTAAATGACAGTTGGAATTATTTTCGACAGTTGTAAAGCAATAACAACCATACTCGTTTAAAAATTTAATTTACCAAGTCAAATTTAATCGTAGTTACTTCTATTAATTTAGAAAAAAATATCACCACCTACAAATTGTCTTTTGCAACTGATATTTGTCTAGACATTCCGTGTTCAACTATAAATTATATTAAAGTGATATATTTCAACTAATTTATTATTGGGTGCGCAGCACCTAATACACAATCGCATATATATTTTTACTGCACAACAAACAGTACCTAGGTGACATTGTGTCATATTCATGCAGAGTGCTACTTTGGTTACCGTACAAACGATAGTTGACGTTGGCACTCAAGATAAACGTCATAGTAGCAGCATTCTCTGAGATGTTATTATGTTTAGAGCGATTCCTGAAGAGTAACGGGTGCGAACTGAGTCGCATTATTAAATGCTTACAGCCCACATTCACTGTTTTATAAACTAATGACCTGTAAATGTCTCGGTTGCACACAAATGTTGTGGCATTCTCTGATCATTTAAGTCATTCCAGTTAAAGTAATTCTTATTTTAAAAATTTATCTGGCAACTGATCGACCAGTATTCGCATTAATTGTGCCATTTCAAACTTGCTTCGTTGGTCAAAAAGAACGATCCACTGCTCTTTATCCGTTAACATAGAATTGCCACACATATCAGCCATGCTGCCGATGAATTTGGATGTCTATTCAAAACAAATTTAGTTTTTACCATCTATTTCTCCGAGCACTAAGTCTAATAACTTCAAGACTCGTATACTGTCTCTCCATGACACTGAGGCGATATTTGATGACGAGGTTTAGAACCTGGTTATGGATCATCTTTTTGCTCACTTTAGTAATGTCGGAGTAGGCTTCTCGCACATCCTATTCGACATGTTATTGAGGATATTCTGGTAAATGTTTAGACACAAAGAAAATGTTGACCAGAAATGTTATTTTCAATATTGGTTTAATGACGACGTCGTAAAGCATATTTACTATTCAAAATAAAAATAATGAATTAAAACATGGGTGCAACTATTGACATACGGAATCAAAAAATATGGATTTAACGAGTGATAACACCTAGAAATATGTTTATTTGAGTCTAATTTACATGAAATTTAGATCACCGTTATTGTATTGGAATATGTATTCTATATTATAGTCTATTTGATCGGTGCTTTTCCTGTTCATTTTAACATATATGTGTTTAATGTTTGATATTTATGTATCGTTTCTTTTATTTTCGCTGTAATTTGAACACGGTGTGCTGAAATTTAATAATAACTCAGATCACATTCAACTTAAATCGAGACGGAACTTCCTTACAATCAGAGATACCAACATGTCAATATATTTAAACCCCTATTTATAATTGATATTGTTGCAATATTCTAATTACTCCGCTTGAATTTGTTGTATTATATGTCTTTAATTGTAGGAAACTTGTCTATTGTATGCATACGCTAAATTGAATTGACGTCTGTCATAAAACTCGCAGATAACCTACAATTTTTATTGACACGTATCGCGCGCCCAGTAATTATATTTTTTTTAAATACAACAAGTACATTCGTAATTAAATATTCATAAATTAATGGGATGCCTTTTTGCCGAAATATGATATCGGCTTTAGTTTAATTTTATTTCAAGCTTCATTGATTCTTTGAGAACTACTTCCAACAATTCTAGCCTTTTACTCTAGATGTTAGGCTCTGTCCTCAATAGATAACACTTTTAGAAGCAATTTTTCTTCGAGGCCAAATTTATCCTAACATAAACATAAGACCTGTTTCTGTGGCATATGTAATGATTTTCATTTGGCTTCAACCAATTTTGGATTGTAAAGGCTTATATAAAAGATGTCAAAATCCTGGTTTTCCGATGGCGAACATGGGTTGCTACACAAAAACCATCAATACAGAGCAGCACCATTTCAGTAGATTCTGAATAAAAAGTATAATTTATATTTATGTGCGCGTTTTATTCCATTAAATGCAATTTAGATGGTTGCTTTAATTATCTTTGAGACTAATATTATAAAATATTATTTTCAGCCAATCAATATGTAATTATAAGTTAATTAAATAAAAGTTGAGATCTTGATATGTACTCTTTTTCCATAATGTACATCCAGTTGTCAGTATAAACTAAGCATTGTATAATGTAGAAAAGGCAAATCATACATTAGACGAGATTCGTCCTTATTGAGAACTTATCACAGTACGTGATGAGTTCTCAATAAGGACGAATCTGGTAAACAGTATGAATTGCCTTTTCTAGATTATACAATTCTTAGTTTATATTAGCAAATGTATCAAAATGTGTTGGAATAAATTCTCTAAAGTTTTGCAATTTTCATGCGAGTCATTTGTCCGAAACCAGTTTTCATGACAAATTCCCGCTGTATCCCTTTTGATTACGCATTCACACGAATTTTAAACGTTGATTTAAAAATTTTTCAAAATTGTGAATCAAAATATGGAAATGATAAAGGTATAACATTAACACCGTGATACTATCTCACCTAGTTAAAATATTTTTTGTTTTCTAATTTTACATTAATGTAAAGAAAATGAATACGTCCTTACGAATTCTTCGTTTAAAACTGATGTCAGCCGATTTTCGCCTTCTAAGTAATGGGAAACGAAGCCGTGCTCTTTCCAACTCTTCTCTTGCGAGAAAAGGCTCCAGTCTTTGTAGCATGCGCTGTTCCATTTCTGAAAGTGTATCACTATTGAACTCTTGTTGAGAATCAATTTGTGCGTTACTGCCAAAAGCTGCGCACAAAATTACCATGAGTAAAACTGAAATAATTTTTTAAACGAATTATTTTTAAAGAATCTATTATTTATAATTCATTGATAATTAAAATTCATTTCCAAATAAATTTTTAGCATAAACAGGGAATAATGAATATTATTGTTATAGCAAAATAATAAGAAAACTTTTTATGTTAACAGGTTTTAATTTTATTGAATATTATTTGATGTAAAGTGAAGCAAACCTGCTTTGCCTGTCAACTACATTTATACGTTCGCAAAATTTATATATGTGGATATTCCTAAATGAAATTCCACGCGTCCACAATTTGGTTATGAGATGTGATTTAGAAAACTATTTGACGTGTGGAAATAGTAAATTTTAAAATAAAATATACATTTCTTAAGTTTAAATGATTTATTACTCTATAAATTTTAATGTGATCTTATTCATCGTTTTGGGTACTTTTACTGCAAATTCTGACATGTTTTGGCAAATTTTAGACGTTTCAGAACAAATAAATCCTATTATTCAATTAAATAAATAAAAAGCGCTTACTTTGTTGCTCAATTAAAGTTATATGTCGATTTTGCAAAATATTTTATTTCAAAAAACAAATCAACTTTTAAAATTGGCAAATAATTTAACAATATTAACGAACTGTTATGTTCATCAAACCATAAAACAACAGAATGGGATCCGTGAACATTTAAAACGCGATAAAAATTTTATATCAAATGATCGACTATACTTAATATGTTTATAAAATTTACGCATACTGCTAAAATGAATTATAATAAGATTTTGCTAATCTCCAATTCCATTTTTAATCAAATTTAATCTTGTCAATATGAATTATCATTTTTATAAATAACAAAGTACAATGAAACTTTTTTTGCATATATTTCACTTTTTAATTTTTATTTTTTATTTACACGTTAATTTATATCATATTACAACACTGTAGATTATGTGTTGAATTTTTTTATGTGCCAAACTATTAACTTCAAGACATCAAGAATATATGCATTTCCTTTCGCACAGTAATTTTATATATAGTGCTTTGGGTTAAATTAAAGGTATCTTAGATAATACTATATAATATCTTTCATTTTCAACATCAGTAAATCATTTTTTTAATTCTATTACTTTATCAGCCAAACGTTAGTTAGTTTCAACCTTTTATTACTGAAAACCTTATCTTGAAGGAATATATTTTTTGCGTAAAAATGTAACTTCATAAACAAACTGAAGAATGAAAATTTCAGTTAAAATATCTGCATTTGATTTATTCATTATTTCTTTAAATAGGAAACTTTTAAATGCTACATTCAGATATCTGCATGTGTTGAAATTTTTAATATACCATAGAATTCAATATAGCATAAGGTGGGAACAATGCGGCGTTCTGCATTGCATGACACCAAACAAAAATAAAACTATCAAAGCAGGATGAACCAATTATTGTAACATGAATACAATATTTGGCCTTTTAGACGAGGCCCCAAATTAAACGGTTTGAGACGTAAATACTGACATATTAATGCACAAACCATTGTAGCGGAATCTGTGAAATAAGAAAGCGTTTAAATTTCTCGAATACCCATGGAGTTGCAGTCTTCCGCTTTAACGTAGAACATCGCCTTCACGAGACTATTGTTTAAAATTTGAGTGTTTGGACCACATAGCGAGGATTTGACTACTGCTGCGGTAATCCTTGTCAATATTTACGATTTAACCTAATTGATAAAACCATGACTGTCAACGTTAAAAAAGTAATATATTGTATGTGAAACCTGCCGTAATAATTTAATCTGAAAGATAATTTCCACTTATTCCAAACAGTGGCATAGTTTATGACAGCACATAAGCGCATATTTGATGTCTAAAATACGCAAAACGTGATAGAAATACTGATGTTCAATAAAATGAAGTAAACTTGGCAAGTAATTTTTGTATTTATATTCAAATTTCTATTTGAAAGAAATTTCAAACGAGGTTTGTACACATTTTTATTATTGGGCTTTATGATAAAACTCAGTTAAAAATTTAAAAACGAACTATTTTTTAACTTTTTTTTCTTAGAAAGTTGACAGAACTCAGATTAGGCAGCTTAGCCATTGATAACGCGTTGACGCATCAAAGCGAAGCGATGATTAGGAATGTAAGAGTAATTTGTAAGCAGACAATACACAGTGCTACTGCAAGTACTCAATAACGCAAGGAAGTGGTTCATCCGAATGTTATACGAATGCATCATCTAGAGAAGGAAGAGAAACAATTGGAATTATTCTGTTGCCATGCAAGAAATGTTTACACTCTCAGTAAGAGTAAATAGTTCTTCACGTGCATGAGCGTTTGCCGTCGTCTTTTTGTGAGATTAATTCGGCAGGTGGACTCAGTGATGAGAGGAACAGATTCCGCAGCAAACTTGCCCAGGTTTGAGCTCAGGCTGTGGCAAATTCTGGACGTAGACGGTCTACTGGATTAATTTTCTTTTCTACACCATACAGTGCTTAATTTCTACTGACAAATATATGGGAATTATGGGTCAGGTGTTCATATCAAGATCACAACCTTGATTAAAGTAATAAATCAATTGTATATTTGATTGTCCTACGTATTTTCTCTACAATTTGCACATTTAATTAGAGAAATAATATTTGATGTAGGCATTAACAACATATGTTTCTTTAGTTACTGTTGTAAGCAAATGCTTCAGTTTGTACAATCTGTGCTGTTTAGCTGTACTGAATATGCATTACAAGGATCATTTCAGAATTGTCTTGGTTGCACGCAAGGACAGCGTAACACTTAAACGAAATGCTAAGTAGGATTTTCTGATTTACTCATTCTACTCTCTCAAGTAAAATCTTGCTTCTAAACTTTGACTCAGTCATCCGCTCAAAGAAGCCTTGAGGCTTTAAATTGATTATCTTACTATTGTATTCATTATCTATTAAATCTGGACTAATCATATTATCAATTGTTTAAATCTCGTATAGGAGGGGAAATGGAGGAAAATATTTGAAAGAAAGAACTTATTATCTACCAAACTAAAATTGTGGATGTAAAATTTTCACAAAACAAACCATTTGCAATTAGTGTGCAGTCATAACATCTCTAGATTCTGTAAAATAAAAGAACTCTCAAGTACTCCTTAGTGTAATAAAGCAATTAGAATGAATATTTTCGATACACTGAATGACGCCCAGTTTTAAGGTATAATTGGAATAAACAACCGATTAAGTCAAAGAGCGTCTAAAAAGTAACTTTAATGCGACCGGATGTTTCATGTAACAAAATAAAATAATGCTCATGTAAACCATTTTCACGATTACAAATGTATATTGTCTCCATGCCGAGTAAATTTATTAATCAACATTTTACTTAGTCAGATACCCTTATAGATTTAACTGACTAATTATGTACAAATTGCTGTAGTTTAAATAGATAATTGTGCATTACGGCTACGTGCTTACATATTGGAATTTTCATAAACTTCGTTAATCGTGATTGCCTATTCGTTTGTAGCCATCTAAGAGAAAAACAGTACCCCATTTGTAAGTTTAATTAAGCGTCAGAATTAAATGTTAGGAGTTGGTTTGCTTATAAAGCTTGAACAAGCACTACATTGATATCATTATTTGGACGATAGTTAACCTTTTAATTATAATTTACAATCAAGTAATTAATAGAAAAGACTGTAGTTACAGAGAGGACAGAAGTAAACATTTCAATACAAATGAAGACAAAGGCAGGATGCATGTATAGGCATTAATCATCATTAAGATATTAATATTGAACAAATGAAGGTTGCAAATGGTATTAAAAACAAAAAGAAAACTCCTAGTGTCATTCAGAGGAAAAGCATAAATGATCGTAAATCCTTTCCTTAAACTTTAATTACTTAACTTAAATGCATGTAATTAATAGATAAATTTGAGGTAAAGAATAAAAATGGCCATGTAAAGGAGGATAACATAGCAGTTATCTTAAAATTCATTATTAGAAGGCAAATATATAAAGTCTTACATAATCCAATTATAATAAAATGTATATAATTCTTTACGGAAGACAGCTATTGAATATTATTCATGCTTCCATTGAATTATACCATCAGTAAAAGTTGCGTTTCGATTTCAGCCGGGGGATCTACCAGCTCTATTTGTTCATCATAACAAAACATTCAACTCTATATCCATATATGTGCCCTTATTAGTTTAGGGGTTCAATTTCCTCCGATTTTGTAAAAAAAATAATACCACGCGAAGGAGTGTCAAAAACAGTTTGTAATTTGTAACCTAAGACTATAAATTTTTAATTTAAAATAAATTTGGAGTTTGGTAATGTTAAAGTCATCCTGTCCGATTTAGCTCTTCCTGATTCTAAATATTTTATAATTCACTTTCCTAATATGACGCCTTCGTTTATGTCAATTTACAATGGTAAACAAAGCCACGAAAAATCTTTCAAAGATGTTTTATTTAATCTCACCATCATCATTTATGTCAGGCTATAAGAAAGCTTCTAATTTACATCGATTAAGCTGATTTGGGTTATAGTTGGCGAGTATACTAGCGGAAACACCCATTTTAATAACATATCTATCAAATATCAAGCTATTTCCAGTTAATTTGATGTCAAAATTCGTCAATTTTTCATATGCCTCTCTGTCAAACTTAAATTGAACTTCACTCCTCGATTTATATATATTTAATAAAATGGATATATATATATATATATATATATATATATATATATATATATATATATCATAATTCCAACCGAATTTTAAATCATTAAAGAGCAAAACATTACATCGGGCATACTGTTCGTCTTATTGAGATTTCTTGAAATTGATTCATAAAGCTGATTATTATCTGGACAACTCTGATTGGCCTATCAAGTTCCTTCATCGGTGCAAAATACGCGGAATACTTGCTCAAGATTACCAGCACACACATGGTTAAAGTATTATGACTTACTTTTAATATCTTATAAGTATCATTAATGAAATGTTGAAAACACTCCTGTGGTCTAGGTACCTGTTTATTGGTTAAAAATGATACCACAACCAGGCACGCCAACCTAAAACTCTCCTCTAGACGGCATTTATCGGTCGGCTTTGTGAAATCATATTTTGTGATTTCTCGAGGTTAATATACATATTTTAACGCTGTTAAGCAATGAAAGCTGGGGTTTTCAGATTTATTGTACAATAAATTGCAACATTTTTCTATGGTTGAATTGTTACTATCCAGCAATGATTTTAATTGCCAAAATTGCTAAATATCTTTCATGTCTAAAATCTAATATTTACAGTTTCTCTGTTACTACAACTGAGAGTAAGCTCTTTTGTAAGCTTACGGTTAGCTAATTATCGGCTCAATAAAGGTTTTTTCTAAATAAAGAATATTTATATTATCTTACATTCCTTTTTCATCTGTCGTTTTCACTGACGTTTAGTTTATACTTTAGTTTACTTGTTTTGCCGTGTAATATGTATTCAAATAATATTATTATATCTATCATCAAAACATAATAAACTAATTGGACCTTCATTAAAATATCTAACATATTTTATTAACACCGTCTATTTTAGTTTCATGGCTTTACTCTCATAACATTTTAACAATAGAATTTAAATAATTTATCCCTGTATTAGTTTGAAATTTTTGCATAAGATCTTATATCACTCTGTCCCCTCACTTACTATTGTCAACTGAGTGTTTGATATGACATTTCAAGATAATATTTATTAACTTATACAGCATTTAACTAACGACATGCAACCACTTATCCTCAATTTTAAATGGCTGCTTAGAGAACCTAAAGTTGATAAATGTGGTTCAAATAGATCGATATACGTTTTTCTGTGGTTATGTTTAACTTCGATATATATATAGTTAAAGATCACTGATAATTGTAAGATTAGTCAGTTATATTTACAAATGAACAAAATAAAACGAATTATTATAATCAAGGTTGCGGTCTTGATATAAACACCTGACCCATTAATTACTTACATATGTCAGTATAAACTAAGAATTGTATAGTGTAGAAAAGGCAATTCATCCACTAGACCGGTTTCGTCCTTATTGGGAACTCCTCAAGTACTGGCCAGAATTTGCCGCGGACAGGATACGAATCTGGGCACGTCTGCTTCGGAATCTGGTCCTCTAACCACTGAGCTATCCTGCCGCACACTACACTACACACAATGTGGTGTCTGTTCAGTAATGACAGATTGGGCATGGTTAGTTGGAACTTTGGATCTAAATGGATGCCATATGAGCTCCACCTAAAGGAAAAATTGACTAACCAAGTTACATTAGTTAGTATATAACTGAAAATTGTGTGTAGTGTAGTGTGCGGCAGGATAGCTCAGTGGTTAGAGCACCAGATTCCGAAGCAGACGTGCTTAGGTTCGTATCCTGTCCGCGGCAAATTCTGGCCAGTACTTGATGAGTTCCCAATAAGGACGAAACCGGTCTACTGGATGAATTGCCTTTTCTACACCATACAATTCTTAGTTTATACTGACATATGTAAGTAATTAATGGGTAAAGTGTTTATATCAAGACCGCAACCTTGATTATAATAATTGTTATCACCACCCGCGCAACCAATGTTCGTTTAATTATAAAATAAAACGAAATTTTTCCTCGCTTCATTATACGGATACCAATTGTATTACTTTTGTGAAGCAAAAAAATCTCCAGGTAAATGGAAGAGTTCCACGTCTCAGTTAAGCAGTAATACTCAAACCCTTAACTAAATGAAAGATAGTGGTTAAAATATAATAAGTCGTTACTTTTAATTTATAGAGCAAGAAACCAATTGCATAAAAATAGCAACGATTCAAATATTGTAAGTTTACTTGCTTATGTGATGTGCTTTATTATACTATTTAACGATATCATATTGGAAGATATTATAAAAGGCGCAATTTACAAGCTTAACGATGGTGATTGCCGCTTCCAAGACATATTTTTAAAAGTTCGTAAAATTATTGATAATTGTGAATATAACTGAATATATGTGAAGATGTTTTCTTCTTCAATCAAAATATATTTAAAATTTATTTAGCATTTTAAAATACCACTTGCTGATTAAAACAAATATTTCGTGTATAAACATTATTTTGACAAATTTGCAGCATTTTTATTACCTAATTTCGTGCTCGGTTTTCATATTTCCGGTTTAAGACTTGAGACGTGTTTGATTTACTATATTTTTGTCAAGCCTCCATCTTAAAAATTATATTTATACTAACGATTTTTGTGTTTTATTCTTTGATAGTTCACAGAAAATACAATTTATGTAATTACTTTGGTAAATAATAATTATTCGCCAGTGGGATTCCAAGTAATTTTAGTAATTTTATCAATGATCTGTTTCGTAATTTAATCGTAGTCCAGATATCTAAAAGATGGTTTGGCGTCATCATGAGAATAATTTCCCTGCGACACACTAAAACGTTTTATTATAGTTTTTAACATAGCTTCTCATGGAAACATTTAGGAAGAGGACAGTATGTGTGTGGGCGAATGATTATTAGAGGTCCGTCTCGGGAACTTTTCTGTCCAATTGTGGATATCATCTTGAATGACCCATCAATTTTTTGTTACGTCACTTAGTTATTTTACTGCTCAGACAAATACAACGTTGGTGTCGCATAGTTTCGCGTTAGAAAATGGAAACAGAAAAAATATAAATGACATTAAAAATAATTTACTAATAGAAATGTTTGATTAAATCTAGAAAGTTATTTATTGAGGCGGCATTATGCAACGAACTCTGTCTGATTGTAAACGATTAATTTCGTTGGGTTATTTTGAAAATTTGTTTAAAACCTGATGTGTTCATAGCAAGCATCCTAAAGCAATTTAGTTCAGCAAGTAATTATTTGATAAACGCAAACTATCTGAGTGCATTTATTTTAATTTTTTTACATTCAGCACATTAATTTGTGTGATCAACTGATATAAAGCAGCGCTAGCAGATGTTTATTACACTTTTGCCAATTTACTTTAATTTTTTTTTAGTAAATCACATTGAGTTTAATTTTTGACTGTTGTAGTTCAGATAACTTTAAAATTGGTCCATATTTTATGAAATAATTTAATTCGCGAAAATTCTATGATGATTTAAAATAAAATTTTTAATTGGCAATCCACTTACCGACCGAAAATTGTGGGGCAAAGCTGAATGTGCCGATCATCTTTTAGCTCTAATGAACCTTAATTAACAAAAATTGAAACACAGAAAACAAGTTATGATGTGTTTACTGTCACAGTTTTTTTCATTATATAAGAAATATATCTATTTGAAAATTATTTAAATTAAATCAAAATCCGTGTGTTATTTTTGAAGAAGGTCCCAACATCCTAAGGAATTGTATCTTGAAGTTGCAAATATAAAGTATTAGGACATTACTTATAGAAAGCCAACGCTTTTTGTGGGAAAAAGATACTGCAAATTCTCTTACTCTTCCACTTCTATGTAGAGTTTTGTTTAAATTATCACACTGATTTGACCTCTCCAGAATCACGTTTCATGTTGAAGATTTTAGGCCTATTAGACATAATATCGTTAAGCAGCTTAATTTTTAAGCCACTGAAATTATCCAATCACAAACTATATATAAACTGAAATGATTTAGCACAAGTTTCTCCTATCAAAACTGCTCTATAGGAAGGAAAACACATAATGGTCCTGAAGCCTTCGTGTATATAGACCACATATCCCATTAAAATAAGAAAAACTGAGAATTGCTTTGTTATCGAAGTATAGCTCAATTTTAACGTCATATTGATGTAGCACAGTTAAAGCATACATTTTACATCCGATCTATACTTGATTAAAATAGCTAGTTTTTAAATAATAAGTCTGAAATAACCGAGTTGTATGATAATTCGTCTATATACAAAACGAAATGCAACACAAAGTCAACTTGCAGTCGGAAGTTTTTTAAACAACATGGAAAGGCATCATAACTCAACAATCATAAATGCGCACGATGTTGTGTCATTGATAGTGAAAATCATGTGTATATTTTCTACACATGCTTACTTAGGAACCAAGTTTGATTGATTTTTAAAATTTATACATCCAATTTTATTTTCTGATTGCTCGATTTGCAATCAAGGTACTGCCATAATCTTACGGCTTCGTGATGTCATCACTCCGAAGGCTACCACGCTTTTCGAAATGACCACTGGAAATGAAGTTCCTGTGCCTCATTTAAAATACCACTTCAGAATTATATTAACACACAGTACACTATTCATATGACCAGATTTAAGAGGATGAGAAAATGCGGATCACAATCGGGTCTTTGTGGAAACGGGAGTGCAAGAAGACCACCCAAGAAAGAAAGTCGTTGATAAGTTAAATATGACGATCGCATTACGCAGCCAAGAATAGCTACATTCAAAATGTTGAAATTGTATGAAACAGTTTGCTTCGAGTATCACATTTTTAGTATAACAAAAATGCATGAAAAACTGTTATCGTTTTTGTGCAAAATTGGGCATAATTGCTACAAGTTATTTATCCGTGAATATGGTGTCAATCCTGAAGATCGGAGCGGAAATGATGCGCGAAATTTCGGATAAAATTCTGAAAATCTACGTAAAATAACATTTTCGAACGAACAGTGTAAGGACGGCTTAAGAGTCACGGAACCAGTGAGAACCCACCAGTCAATTAGAAAAACAATATTTATACCTTGAAATGTAAAGCATTCGAGATTTTTTCCACCTAGGGATAAGATCAATTGTCCCGAAACCGTCAATTGTGATATCAGCTCAAACGATGGCAGCACTACGCAAAACCCAATAATAGTAATAGCTATATTAACTTCACCAGATGCCATATTTATAATAAATATGTGAATTTGATTACCAAATCCACGAGATATTTTTCAAAAAAACACACTTGAACAATAAGTAAATCTTATTTAAAAATACAACTACCTGTTCGCCTAATGTTTTTTCTATCTATAAAATAAAATTACTACCAAATTATACAATGCACACTTAACAGAATGTAATCAAAATTCAGCATATCCGTTACATGAACAAAAAGAAGAAGTTTTATCAAATAGAAGAAAGTTTTTATCTCATATTCGTCTCAAATATCTAGATTTGCGCATGTCTTTATATAGAAGTTCAAAGGCAAAAAATTGAAGGGGCACTACGAATTTTATTAATGGTCGCATACAAAGAGATTCTAATCAAATTTACCGAAAGGGCTTTGGGGGTATTTAGTTTTTAAATACACAAAACTTTTATTCCAAGACAGTATATATCGTACAAAAGCGATATAACTTAATATTATTCTAGATTCCTTCAAGTATATCATATTATACGATGGATCGAAAGTGATTCCCTACAATATATTAATTGTTTTTAAACATTAATACCAGGAATTTAATTTTTTACGTTTTTGTAAACTTTGCAAAATATATTTCAAAATTATTGTTAAAATTAACTTTGTTTCATTAAGTTTTTATTTTGAAAAACACACGACTAACATTGATTATAGTATTAAAATGTTTCATTCCATGTGGATTCAGTTTTCTTAATGACAATAGCCCAGACATTGATGTTTCTAATTAGGATCTAGATCATTTGAAAGGAAATACGAGATCACAAGTAGGAAAGGAAAATTCAGCAGTTTTATCGGACAAATTAGTAAAACAAAATATTTCAATCTGAATTGTTCATGAAATATTATTGTTAATTTTAAAATACCAGTTAAAATTATATTTGAATTTACACATACATTTAAATTATTTGGTTCATAAATATGCATAAATGAAAAGTTTCTAATCAATCTACTGCTATTTAGTTCGATAATATATGGCGAAAAAATAATTCATTTAATAACATATTTTCATAAAGATATGATAAATCGTTCATGTAATGTAACAATTCATTAAATTATATTAAAGAAATATGTTTGAAAGTAACGTCATTCGATCATTTTAAGTTACATATAAGTTATTGAAATTGCATTAATATTATCGCATCTAAATCGAGCATATACAATATATTTATATATAATCAACAAAATATCAGCTAATAATTGGAAATTGACATCGGCTCACTTTACATACCGGTTGTATTGTTAATTTGTCAAATTTCGCAAAGCAGCCTGGGTTTGCAAATATATTTATACATTGAACACACGTTTCAATGTTGATTTCTTATTTGCGAAGACTTATTCATACAACAATGCCTCGCAAAAGGAAGACCCAAGCATCTGTCCTTTATGTTTTTCAAACACGTATTGCTAACAAACTCATTTCCAAAGATAAATTACCTGTGCAAATCTACCAGTTAAAATCGCACAAAAGCAAATTAGATATAATTGTTGCACAAAAAAGTGTACACATTAAACGTATGAGATGTTTGCTTGCTTATTTAACTAATTTTAGTTTGGAAATTTTTAATTTCTCGTACAAACAATAATCAAGACTTTATAATTGACCCAAATATTAAAATAAAATTTCTTAAACAAAGTAAATAGTTTTACTTTTCTAAAAGAGATTTCTATTTATATGAATAAAAATAGATGATTATTTGTATCATGAGTTCAGTGCATTGCACGCTTTAAGAAGAAAAGAGGATAATAAAATAATTAATACATCTGATATATTTCGGTTTTCTGTATATATATATATATATATATATATATATATATATATATATATATATATATATATATATACTCCCACAATGTTTAAAAGAGAACGGACAATATTTCTGCCTGAAAGTTGTCCCGGTTTATTTTATTTTGTGATAATTTCACAGAAATCTGGATGTGTTAATGGCTATTGTGCTATCGACTCCTATAATATTTGTCAAACAAACTTAGGGTATAATTACGGAAAATTAATTTTTCGAATTCGTCTGTTTTTGATTTCAAAAGTTTATACAGAATAATTGAACGATTATATTTCCTTAAGATATAATCATAAAATATTTATAATAATAATTAAAATAGTTAAAACATTGCATATTACTTTTTATTACAGAATATTAAAAATGATATAACAAAATTTAGAAGAAGAAACATGCATATTATGCAACGTAGTTATTTTACTACTAATAATATTGATATAATGATGAACATCGACAGGTGCACTATTTTTAAATTTAGTCAAATGATAATGAAGTTGTCATAAATAAGAATCCAGTGTGTTACCGAAAAAGGCATAGATTCGAAAAATAGTTACTGATATGAATATGCCCAATATCGCATTATATTTATTGTTAAAATCAAATGGCAAAAATTTCAAATAAAAAAACCCATGTGCAGATCAATTGAGTAAAAAAACGAGGTCATAATTTCATTCACATTATGGCAATATCTAAAAAATACCAGCAGAATGTTAATATCAATCCAATTTAGATTCAAATTAAAATTTCCTTGAACAAAAATGTGAACAAAATTGCATTATAAAAAATCTAAATATATATTTAATAAATGAAAATCAATACATATTATCTTTAACGTAGTCTTAAAAGTATAATTGTTTGCTTATAAAATGTCAGTAGATTTTGCCATATTTCAAAAGGTTTATATCAATATTTAATATTTTTACTTGTAGCCCGAAATATTAAGAAATGCAAAAAATGTACAGCTCACTTGAAAACTGAAATATCAGAATCAAAGCAATATACGGATTTATTTATATAAAAGTATGAGTTTAAAGTGTCTTTTAATTTGATCAAAAATGAAATACTCGAATCAATTCCAATATAAGCCCTGATCAAAAAATAATTAAATACGAATATATTTTACCGTAATATGTCCAGATATATGACACTTCTAATATGTTGTATTTAATTAAATGTGATCACGTTAAAATTAGAGATATTTTTAGCACACCTTGATTTAGATGTAATACGACCTTATCTCTTTCGTTCTCAAATGCGTCTATGATGATCTTGCACATGACTAGTCTTATGGAAGTAAGGAACAACTATCTTTAGAGAGAGAGAGAGAGAAAGAGATTTAGATATTTCTGTTTACATTTTGTAGAAGACTCCATTAAAAACAGTGCCATGGCTTATGAAGGCGGCAAAATGTTTAATTTTGATCCAGACAATTATAAAGCGTGAGAATCGTTAACACAAAAAAACTCAAATAAACCATATCACAAAGCAATTAAAGTTTTCAATTTCTTAATAAAGAAAAAAAGAGATTATATTGTAAAAAATTAAGTTTAACAATGCCTTAAACAGCTTCATAAAAGAAATAATTCATTATTATGATTTAGATGATTGCACACTGCAATAATAATTTGTTTTTAAATTACCATCAAACCCTGATTTCAAGCATAACTTGTTTTTATTGGAGTGATTTTAGAAAATGACATTAGAACATAATTGGAGTCAGGTTACCAAGTCATCTTCAATGAATGGCTAGAAACGTAGCACATGCAATCCAACAATTTGGTGATTGAATACTATTATGTGAATTATCACATCATTACTGGCAGTAAAACAGATTCTACATAAGAAGTCTTAATTATTCCGGAACTTAATGAATTAGAGACTCAGAATGCTGCATATTTACAATAATAACCTATGCATGTGAAGCTAGTCGCCTCATTTATCATTCCTTATTTAGATCGTATGTGTTCAGTTCATTTATCTCTGAATTGCAATGCCCCGGTTTTCTGCATGCTTCCACATAGCAGATTTTCCTTATAATTTCAACTCATTATTGACATATATTTGATCTTCTACTATC
Organism: Eudiplozoon nipponicum; assembly: GCA_029291075.1. NCBI lineage: Eukaryota > Metazoa > Platyhelminthes > Monogenea > Mazocraeidea > Diplozoidae > Eudiplozoon > Eudiplozoon nipponicum. The sequence goes on from JAQBSW010003523.1 coordinate 61,685, forward strand.
TGTGCATTAACGTAATATTCGTTGTTGTGCTCTTCTTTCATATGAAACTCGATTTTAACTAACAGTTAATTTATGCCAGACTGTTAATGGAAACTAAACTATGTACAATTGTTTAACTTTATGCACGATTGTATATTGTGTCACCTAATGGCTGTTTGGTATTTAGCGAAAATAATATTGTTATTATTATGCTAATAATAATATTTTTTACTATTATCATTATTTATCTAATTCACAACAGAATTTTTAAATGCAACTGCCGTTTTCCAATCGTTGGGACAGTATATCTTAATATAGAAATTGTGAAAAGTAAAAATAAAATAATTTATTTGAATTAAAATGTGCAAAATGAAAAAAGTGTATGTATTTTAATTTATATAATTATTGTATTCGATTAAAGTTGTCTAACGCACAAAAACAGCTGAATTTAGGTTAAGAGGATTTGTTTATTAACTTATTATTATTTCAAGCCCTTTACGTAATAAGCATGATAAAATATAACAGGAAATTTAAGTTCAGCAGAAGCTTGTAAAGCCACATGTCACATATTACTAGTTTGTCAGCTAATTGATAAAAAGAACATCTACTTCAACTACTAATCATTAAATAAAAATGAAAAAAAAATTATAATTCAATATGAACATTTGTTTTGTATTGACTTGCGACTCATCAGTTGACACCGACACTCCTCACCGAACCCATTATGCATCTTACTAATATATGTGTCACTGCTGGAAGTTGCAATCCCGTATTCGTATGAATATTAAAGCAGTATTAATTTCAGCAGCTTATAAAGTTTTATTCAATGTTATTTGACAGCTTACTTACTATGTATAATAAATTGGGAATCTGTAAATAGCATTAACACCATGATTTGTACATGGACAAAATATACGTAGTCTTGAGCCGCCTTCGTCTAATCCTTTTGGTCACATTTAATTAAATTGCTACTGCGTACAAATTGCTTTTAACTAAAGTTCCTAATTATAAGCTCTTCGAACTATAAAATATGTAAAAATGATCGGTTTCAATAAACTACGAAAATGTGGTGACTTATGATGATTGATGTTTTGTTACAGGGCCTGGGTGGAATCGCAAATGCTCATAATGGTTAATTTTCTTTATTCTATTGAAATGAAGCTTATATCCAAAATCATCGTTATGGTATCCTTAAAGGTTTGAATTTAAACTTTAATTGCTTGTGACTTTATATGAATTTGAGTATTTTACTCATTCAATGCACATTGGTGTTTGATGTTGCTTCATCCACCTGTCCGACATTATTTTATTAAGTATTTAGTGAATTTGTTACCAAGTGCGTGGTGCATTAAACTTGTTGGCTTACAAGATTAAGGAAGACGTTTGAATCAGAGGGCCTGCAACATCGCTTTATTGGCGCACCGCATTGCATGAATATTTGAAAAACCTACTTTTAACATATATTTAGAAAACCTTATCATATAAGAGCCAGGAATATTAAGGTGTTGAGAATATTTGCAACAAATTTCAATTTAAATCTAATAATGTTATCCTGCAAAACTTAAAATTTTCATCAATAGCTGCTTCTTTTTATCAAATATATTTAGCTACAGGCAGCACTCAAGCATAAATGACGCGAAAACCACTAGCACTTTCCATTTAATTTTAAATTCTGGACTATGTTTGAGAGGCACTACTGAGGAGAGTATTTGATTAAACCTTTTGCATTTAAATGTGTAACGTTTGCCTTCACTTTATATATTCTATTAATTTACATAAAAATACGCGAGTGAGTATTTGAAGTTCCCTATAATTCTAACATCTACAGCGCAATTTGTTATTAACGATTTGTTTTATGATAACGCATTCTTGTCTAATTTTGGCGTTAGATAGAATGCAGAATCAAAAGTAAATTATGCCAGATTGTAAATCATGCTCAAAGACTGATATACCAGCATATATTTACTGGTATTTATAACTGAACAGATATGACAAAGGCGAAGAATAATCTTTAATTCTTACCTTTGTTACCAGAAAGCTCGTACACGAATTACTGTACAAAAATGAGTTTTTTCTAATTATTATTGTAATTTTAAATTTGTTTACATTTCTATCCAAGTTAATTTCCGAAATCTAAATTTTGCTTAATTCGATTTAACAGCAGAGTAAAGCCGGCTAGATTTTTTTCATTTATATTAATAAACGATCATAGGTTGCGATTTTGCAATACACACCAATCCGGTTATATATGTACATAATATATATGAGCTAGGCATTGTGTAATAAAGAAATGGCAATTCATCCAGCAGATCAGTTTCGTCCATATTATGAATTCTTCAAGTACTGTCCAGAATTTACCGCGGACAGGCCTCGAATCTTGGTACATCTGCTTCAGAGTTTGTGACTCTCACCATTGATCAACGTTGCTGTACTCAAGAACCTGCGATTACGAATCCCATGCATTACCAAAGTAGCCATTTGCTATGTTAAGTTAATAAATAAGCGGAAGAAGAAGAATAGTACTCTAATATTTCATCCCATAATTATATATATAATTTTTGTCATTATAAACTAAATATTGAATAATACAGCAATAATACAAGGCCGCTCTTGTATCCATAGGGCCTTCAATATATACTTTCCAGAAATTATAAGGCCTGAGCTAAAGCCAAAGCGCATTTATTTCTGCGTCTTGAAGGTAATCCATTGTGCAGCTTATGTTCTGCAATTTCTGTAATTGCATTTCCTTCTGCTATACATCAGTGGCATTGCTTTTAACATTTAAAAAAAAAGTAATAGCTGATTTGTAATTACAGAACGTGCACAATCTCACCTGGAGACATAACATCGATTTACCGAATAATGACATAATTTTTTTAGAAATAATTTTCATTATTAACTGATCATTTAAAAATTAAGCACTCATCAAATAATAGTCAAAATTTCGGCCGCTGAATCTCCAATGAGGAAGCATTTGATTTAGAGACTTGCATTTCATCCACGACGACACCAATGTTACGCAGTTACTAACTTAAGTTATTTGGGCAGTCTGTCTCTCAAGCTAACTTCCATCACGCCACTTGGGGTAATGGTATACACTTAAAATATAATATAACAGATTTTGTCATTCATCATTATGTATACACGCGCTTATGCGTATTTGCGTGAAGTAAGAGCATTAACGTTGCTCTAATCGTTATTAAGTTAAAAGAGTTTGAATATATCAGTCGGCTAATATTTTATATCAATGCATACACCGTTTTCCGTACTTTGGTATCAATTGCCTTGAATATAATACATAAAAGCAAGTAAATGGAGTTTACTTTAAAGAAACTACGCTTTCTAAAAATTTTTATTCAATGACAGGCATAAATATATTTGGCATTGTTTAAGAGAAATCTATTTTGTCTATCATCCATTATACGTATCAATTTACATTTTTGTAGTTAAAAGTAATTAATTTAATGTTTGTGCCACAATATATTCAATTTTTTCCAGACTTGATGTCGATACTGGAATCCTTTTTGTCTATCAGAATTGTTTAATCATAGAAAAATCATCACATTTCGGTACTGCACACGGATAGATAGTACAACGCCTTCTTTCATTGTTTTCAGTAGATATTTCATTACACTCGCTTCAGCAAAATACCAACACCGGTTTCAGTTAAGGTTTTTTCCTATTTTTTAGTAAAATGCATAACCATATATTAAAAATTTATTCCATTTGGAAATTTAAAAAAGCCCATAACTATGGCAAGTTCATTTCAAGCCTCGAACTGGTATTAATCCCAAAAAGAACTAAATTTTTTATTGCGTCAAAGCCATCTCATATATATATATATATATATATATATATATATATATATATATATATATATATATTATACCGAGCCTTCATATAGTACCAACACTATGGTTGCCGAGTCTGCAAATGATACTAAAACCGTATTTCCATGTCGATATATGGTAATAACACAAGGTATTTCAAGATATGCAAAATTTCGCCAAAATTGAAAATTAAAACTGCGTCTAAACAACTGATGCTCCAGCAAATCCATACACTCTGGCCTTCATCGATATCAAATATCACATTTCGCGTTAATCATGACATCATTCAATTAAATGTAGAAAGTTAGATACTGTTTGTGGTGGAGGAGTAATATATATGTATGCAATTGTGTATTAGGTGTTGCGTATCTAGTAACAAATTTGTTCAAATATGACCAGAAGAACAAACCACAGACGGTATAAACTGAAAGTTTAACCTCGTTACATTCGTTTGGAGCTTACTTGTGACCCATCAGTAGGAGTCGATATTAAGCCTTTTACCCATTATATATTTGGTAGAGAATGTGGGAAACATACGGTATATCATACCAATGTGTAAACCTGTAAATAAGCTAACATAATCAAAGTCAACTACTATATAAGATATTCAATATATATATATATATATATATATATATATATACCAAGTCAGTAAAGGGTACCAGCACGATGGCTATTGTGTTAGTATACGATACCAAAATTATGGTACCGAAAAGGTTCATGATACCAACAGTTTGGCTGCCGATTCAGCACATGATACAAACACCGTGGTTGCTGAGTCGGTATATGGTAACAAAAAATGGTATTTCAAGATAGGCAAGATTTCTCCAAAATTGAGAATTACAACTATTTCTAAACATCTGTTACTCCAGCAAATCTGTACACTCTGGCCTTGATCAATATCAGATATCTCACTTCACTGTAATATTTAAATTTTTCTGGTTTAGTCATTACTTAATATAGGACATGTACAAACTGAGAAATAGTAATTGAATTGGCTTCAACACACTTTTAGTAATTTCTGAAATAAAATTTCAAAATATTATGCTTTTAACAATTACTGGCATGTTCAAGGTCCAAATCATAAGGTATATGAAATGGAAACGGAGACCACATTCACTGAGTCAAACTCCCTGTATGTCACTGGTTTGAACTCAAGTTGTCCCCGTAGCAAATTAGTTTTCGAATTATAGCGAAGCCATGGTCGAGTTGATGGATTGCGTATTAAATTGAGATACTTTAAATCACGTGTACTTTGAAAATGAACTATATTTTTTCAGCTATCGAAATAAACTAATTTACAGGTTTAGTATCTAAATAACTTTTATTTAAAATGGAGGACATATTTTTTTAAACGTATGCTTAGTCAATGTTGTGCGAATGATTAATCTAAACACCTAGTTGATACTTATTCTACACAGAGAAAATTGATTTTATGAATGGACAGCACTACTGGCACGACACATAATAGCTACATTTTTAACATTTGTTGCGAAAATTTCACAATGAAAAAAATGATATAACTAATCAAATTTACATTTGATTAGATTTGTCAAATAGTCCGATTGGGTAAATTTCCGCATTTGATTGATTGATTTAAGCGTTATGCATCAGCTCGCGACCCAATTAAATTAAATTCAAATTAAATGCACTAAATGAATTTTGTGTTATTCTGTCAGCATTATTTTAAAATGGTGACATAAAATTTCTTTTCGCCTATTTAGAAAATCACAAAGAGTAGACACTGCCAATGAAACGCTATATGAATTCATTGTTAAACAGTGGTCTATACGACAGCTTAGGCTGCAAAATTTGCCGTGAATTTGTCGAAACTTGTTTCGGTTTGTTGTTTTTATTGATAACACAGAACTGCATATATATATATATATATATATATATATATATATATATATATATATATATATATATATAATAGAAAATAAAGTTATCTGAAGGAAATTTAATTGTCAAAATTGTTTAAATTCGGCAAACATATGTCAGTTTTTTGCTTTTGTAAGTAGAGAAGTAGGATTTTAGATTTAACTATACAAATCGGGAACAAAAAATGTAAATAAACATTGATTAGAGTCCATTTTATTACTCTTTAGTTCAATAATCAAATTAAAGTTTTTAAACATTGTTTAATTATGTAATTTCGTGTGCAAGCCGGTGTTAAATGGGAAGAATCCATGCTAATTATTAGTGCTGCTTAATATTTTGGAGGAGGTGTAAACGCCCCAGCTTCAAGTAAATGCCGTACGACGTTATAAACTCGGTTAGATTGTCATAAAATAAAGAGTTAGTACTGTTGGGGGGCCCGTAACAGGGCCGGTCTTGCGTTCCCTTGCAAATGCCGAGAAGGCCGTAAGTGTGATGTCGTCCAGAAGTACTCCTAGACTCTTGTGACCAGCTCGGGTTCACTTGGGTCGTGGTTCCTTCTGTTGTGGCGTTGGAATCTCACTCAGTAATTTCGTTGAAGTTCTGCAGTAATCGGCTCGTCTCTGTAGTTGTACAGCAACAAGATTGGCGTTACTGAATATTGCCAATGTTAGAAAAGCAAGACCAAAAATCAGCGTATGTGAAAGGTGACAGACAGCACGTCGGAGATACGTACAGCAAAAGACAATCGCGACAACTGAACTGCTTGGTAAATTCACCGTGCTTAAATGGCCATGTAATAACCATATATGGCTACCTGCACCTTATTGGTTAACGACAAGTTGCGCATTTTTCTCATTGGTGCAACGTAAATCGAATTGAATTTAATTCACGCAATATGTCGGCAATTTCTTTGTGTCATTACAGAAGTATTCCTAAATAAATAATTGTTTATCCGACAGAACTTGATGTTTTAATTACTAATTCACATCATTTAACGTAGGAATATAAGTGGAATATTTCTTTAACTGTATATTGATATCTGCGTTTAAAATTAGCTAACTTCTTAGTAAAATTTTTAAGCTAATTGCAATGTTCTTATAATATATTGATGCAATTTGTAATGGTGAATTTTGTGATTAATTAGCATTAGATGATCCAAGGAACGACATACCGCTCACGTCTTTAAGTGCACAAATTGTGCACCTCAATGGGAAAAAATGAACTTTGCACAAAGAAACGCGAATGACATGGAATTTTCTTTAATCATCTACTGCTAATTAATCGCCCATTTCAGCCAGAAATGATGAGTCAATAATTAAATCAATTTGTTCAATCATAAGATATATTAAAACATTCCCAGTGCTGTCTGTTCTATAATAACAGGTTATTCTTGGCTATATTGAACTTTAAATCTAAAGCGACGTCAAATAGGCTCTAACTGAATGAAAGGCCGAATAAAAACTAACGTTAGTATAGAACTGAAGATTGAGTTTAGTTTGCTGGAGATAAGAACACCACATTCCGACATAGGCGGGCCCAGGTTCGAGCCCTATCCGCGGCAAATTCTGGCCATTACGTGATGAGTTCTCAATAAAGACGAAACTTGACTACTGGATGAATTGCCTATTCTATATTATCCGATGCTTAGTTTAAAGTGACAAATGCATAAATAATGGGATAAATGTTTATTTCAAGCTCGAAACCTTGTTTGAATACTAAAATCATTTGGTTATTATATATTGCACAAGGCACAAATAAAAAAAACAATAAATTAACTTCCATGCTTTAAGTAAGATCAAGTTTACGAAATTAAGACAAACACAAATTCCATTGATTCACTCCAATCGGAAAAACAGTAAAACTACCATATTTGAATTTTATTGAAGCGTATCGCACTTACATGATTATAACCAAAGCGCGACAGGAATTTGGCTAATGCGAATTAAAGCGTAATTCATATATATATATATATATATATATATATATATATATATATATATATATATATATATATATATATTAGTTTTCTTAATTTATCAACTAATGTTTATTTACTAAAAATTTGTACTTATCTGTTTTACTAATATAAGAAATACATAAAGGTTAATGCTCACAATTCATAAATATAACTTATGCTCATATGCATAATTTACACCACTTTACATGTACTGTTTGTGTAAGCTAAACATAGCCTGCTGCAGCAAATGTTATTCATCTGAGAAATAAAGGAGTTAATTTCCTTGGTGAATCCTCGTAGCATTTTCCAGAACGTCTGGTGAAAATCATACTGACAATCAATATTTCTTTCTTGTATTCGCCTAAGTGTGTTGGGTGTTTTATGAGGACTCTTCAATGTTCACAATAGCTGACAAACATTCTATTGAGCTATTACATCCGTTATGGTATTCGATTGATAAGCAACTACTGGTTCCATCTCTTTTACAGAAGATTGATGAGCCATGTTACCACTAGGGACAACATTTATGAATCGTGTACAAATTATGTAGGGATTGGATCGTATAAAGTGCGCCTTTTATAATAACAAATTCAATTCCTCATGCACGGCAGCTGTCTCTAGCAATCTTGTAATACCTACACTGCTGGAATCTCACACTATTTCTTAGTAATCTTATGGAATCAAACTTATCGCTGAAAATGATAATTGAAGCCTTCTCGGACTCAAGGCTAGGCACTGAAACAATGTCTTTAATTTTACCTAGTGCCATATTACATAGCTCCCATTGTATATTAATGAAAACGGTAATGTGCTCAGCATTCATATTCTGCACCTGATACGGACCAGAATTAGAAGTGTATAGCGGCGTGGGTTCGAACTTAGACACCATGTCATAGTCTCCGACACGAAGACGGGTAAGTTCAGGTCATTGGACATGGACATGTCGCTGGTTGGCATATATGAACTGAGTTATATGTTGTAGGTAATCCTTAATTTCTGATACGGTGCAGTGACCATGGGGCCTGTGGTTGCGGAAACACCCGACACATGTGTCTGTACTCCATTGACCATGGTTGTCCAAGCAAAGCTCGAAGGAGTCGATATTATGATGAAATTTGTCCAATATTTTAGAACTTATTTCATCTTAAGATGCACACGCTAAACCGTAGCAATAATCTAAGGGTGACACATAGCAGCTTATTATGAAGGTTTTTTTCATATATAAATGTACACCCTGGTCGGTTTTAATAATTTTGGAAAACGAAATCGACTAAGCGAGCAATCTAAATATCTTACAATTTTCTTCATTGATGTTTGCGTCGAAGGCAATTATTTGATGCATTGCGTGAATTTATCGACTACGGAGAGTGCATAGGTCACCATGACTCGCAATACAAGCGGCAGACCCTCCAAGACATACTACAAAATTGATGTCCTGCGGTGGCATATTTTGCAATACCTGATCTGTATAACTTTAATAGAAATTTTTTAATAAGTTGCCCATCGCATGGATTTATCAAATTTTAATAGAAAAAAACAATCGGTATTTGTTACACAAAATCCGGCACATTTTGTTCTATCTATGCTATATATGGTACAAACAGCGGTTTTCTGATTTTGTTGAATGGCTGGTTTTTGCATGTGGTATCGGTGCCCTGTACAGCAGAATTCGATCGTGATAATGCCTAAGCAGCATCAACTTAACTGAGGGCGCGGACAACGGCATTCCCGATATTCGCAGTTTAAGTATTGTTGCAACATTTTTCTCGAAAACTTCAATAACACGATGTATTTTTTGCTAGTCAATACCTAGCGACCACCAATGCACTATTGCTTTGCTATCTCAATATCTTTCTCGTCGTAGATACAGGACAATCATTGAAAATTTGCAGGTTCGGATCCATTAATATACAATCATCTGATGAAATGCAATGGCCCAGGACTCACACTTACATACCTTCCTGTACATTGTAATTTTAAAATTTTATCGTCATTTTACAAATATGAACAGCTCTTCTGCATCCGAGCAGGCAATTTTACTTCTTTAGTGACTTATATGTTTATATCGCCAACGAACACCGTCGTACAATATAAACTAGTCAAGATATTGTCAATCATTATTTTGAAAACGAAGGTACGTACTTCATATTAATTCGTACCCGTATGAATTTGTGCGTTCCATAGGTTAATTGCTTCGCCAAATTCAAGCGGGCGACAATTTGCCGAAAGCCCTGACTTGTGTCAAGCATGGGAAATCACTTGCTATGCATTATTTGTAGGAAGACATGACACTGAGCTGGGCATGAGTTAGGGATCACATTTAGCCATTGCGATTTTATACTATAAACCACTGGCGTTAAAAACACAAATTCAGGTGGTTTTAAGTAATTTGAATCTGTCATCTATTGTGTTAGCCACTGCGACATTTGAGGAGGAACGCTGTACACACTCGGTTGATCTTAACTGTCTTTTAACTTAAGCCATATCAATATGTGCAAGACTGTAGGACTGAGGCCTTTGGCTCAATCAGAGGCTAGATTAATTTTTCATACTGAATTTAAAATTCTGGTAACAAATACTTTTTTAAATCGCGATTATCAGTCTAACAAGACATACATGTTTTTGTACATTCAAACGTCGTAACACATTTTCCAATAATATCTAAACCCAAAATAAGTTTTTTGTGTGTTTTCAGTTGATAAACAAATGAAGAATTTGTCAGACCTTATTAATAATTTATAACGCGATTTACAAATAAACGCCGTGGCCACGCCAGATTCCTGACATAACTCGGCTCCGGCAGGTTTTACCTTTTAAAAGACAAAGTCATGGGAAGGACTTAGCATCAGCTTCATTATCAAATTTGGAAGAAACTAATTGGCTTGTAGTTTGTAAGGCAATAAGGTAAACCAAAATAACGCATGACTCATAGATGTCTATGAATCACTCCATTTCGACGAATAATGCAAATTTACAACGCAAAACAGCAACTAAATTCTGTTATTTTAATTATTTTCTTCCGACCAATTATAAGCATCAACAACACGCGTATATTTAAACGCAAACGGACTAGCCTGCGAAATGTAATGTTAGCAAAAACCAATGGTCTTTCTAGACATAACATTGTTGCTAAAAGTTAGTCTCTTAGAAACAAAAACGGCGTTAATTCGTCACTTAATGCCAAACCAATAATTGAATTAAACGAACGTTGGTTGCGTGGGCGGTGATAAAAATTAATATAATCAAGGTTGCGGTCTCGATATAAGCACCTGCCCCATTAATTGCTTTACATATGTCAGTATAAACTAAGAATTGCATATTGTAGAAAAGGCAATTCATCCATTAGACCGGTTTTGAGCCCTGTCCGCGGCAATTTCTGGCCAGTACATGATGAATTCCCAATAAGTACAAAACCGGTCTACTGGATGAATTGCCTTATCTACACTATGCAATTCTTAATTTCTACTGGCATGTGTAAGTAATTAATGGGTCAGGTGCTTCCATCAAGACCGCAAACTTGATTATGATAAACCAATAATCGGTCGGTTGAATGAATGACATCCGGTAGCCCACATAGGCCTGCATTAAAGCCCTTTGTTTTCTATCTGATGTTGGTATTGCCAAACCACTTCGAATAACGCAACTCGAAGCAATTCCATACATGTACCAACTGTAACAAACTGACATAAATACCAAAAATTAAACATGCGGAATTTATATAAAAAATAACAAATAAACAACAAATTTTATAAGACGCAAGCATAGCCGACCCAGAAACTCTATTCAGATAAGAAGTAACAAAATGAAAAATGTTTCCGATTATGATAAATCAACGAATTTGCGAGAATTTTGGCGGCCTGATAAATGCGATACATTGACAATCCAAATTTTCAAAATAATACCTTTATTAAAACAGAGGCGCCACAGAGCATAAAAGTAGAAACCGGTAAAAAATTTGGCCTTTGCGTTTAAATGGCTTGCCCTTAGCACATGATCACGGTGGATTAAGAGCGTTTGTAGTTGACATGAGACCTACTCTACCTCATGTAGAAGGACACAGTAATAGAAACATTTTCCGGAAAATAAATTGTGTAAGAGATATTTGAGGCAACATATATTAATATATAAATAAGCTCATTAAGAAGAAAACTTTCTAAGCGTCATTAATAACCATAAAATTTTATGTACCTTGATGCGAAACATAAATCGCTTTCTATTTCCAACTATCATTTTGCTAGTAATCAGACGTTTCTGTATGTTAACGAAGAAAATTTACATTTAAATATGCCACTGAAAGCGATAATGTGAAGAGTGCACCATTCTATAAATCGGGAATTGCTAAATATATTTTTCAAATATGTAACATCGTAAGGATAATTATTTGCTCTATTCTACACAAGTTGAGGTCTGAAAGAAGATTGAAAGGTTATGAAACACTGTAAATGTTGAAGCAAGAAAGTCTGCTATTTGGATGAAGTTGGCGGACTTGAGATAGACACAAGTCCCACTTTGATATCAGGTGCAAAATACTGCCATCGGTTACACGAACTGTAAAATTTCACATTTTGTGGTTATTATCAGAACAATATGGAAAACTGCTTCATTAGAGTCCAACTGTAATTCTCATGTATTATAACGAAAGTCAATTTGCGGCTCTCAGAAATATTGCAAATGACAGAAATATTGGTAACACGATCTCCATTGCGTTGCAAGCATAATTAAGCAGTTTCAGAGCCCAAGTTGAGGGCACACAAATACCGATAACACGACACGATAATCGACAAAAAGCGAATAAACAGATGTAATACATATGTTATTAACATCAAGTTTCCATTCTACACACGTCACATAATGCATCATGAGCGAAAATATTTACGACAAGGCAGATCAAAAGGCAAAACAACGGTCAAAATGAAAATGGTACACAAAACATACAAAACAACATAAATGACTAATTGATCACGTCTGCGTCGAAAGTTTCAATTATTTGATAATTCATATAACCTACCGCCTTTGGCCTAATCGTCACATCACTTAAATAATATCTGTTGCGGAGATCAAGGCCAGAGTGTATGGATTTACCTGAGTAACAAGTGTTCAGAAATAGTTTTAATTCTCAATTTTGGATAACTATAGCATACATTGATGATTCACTATGAAAGTATACTTGTGTACCCTTTCGGTACAATGTTGGCATTTGCTGTTGACACACAGCTAGTGCTAGTATCCTTTTGTGAGACTCGGTATATATATATATATATATATATATATATATATATATATATATATTATAAAGTGAGTTAGCGTTGAAGTCAGCACGTCAAAGACTTTAGCGATGTTAGCTTCACTATTGCAGGTTTACACATTCGTCTAGGAGATTGTACCGTCCTATCCCAAAATATATAGTGTTTAAAGGGCGTAATACCGGCTCCTACTGATGAGTCGCCAGTAAGCACGAAACGAATGTGCATGACATTGTACTTTCCGTTCATGCTGTCTTTGGTTTGTCCTTCTGGTCATAACTGAAGTAATTTGTTACTAGGTTCGCAACACCTAATAAATACTTACAGTCATATTACTATTTTTATCTCTTTAGTTGTCGAATTAATTATTGTTTGCTGGAGCTAAACGAAGAACCCATAGTAAACACTGAAAAAAATAGATATTTTGCCAATAATTCGACAAAAAGACACATAATTTGTTATTGATAGAAAGATAACATACTTCCAAACTCAAACCCATTAAGAAGGATTTGAATTAATTGTCCTATTCAAACTAATCTAGCTTGAAGATAAGATGCTACAAAAGAGTTTGCTTACGTGTTTATATTGACAATATTTATCATTGAAAAAATAAGCATAAACAGTTCTTAAACTTTGCACATATAAAGGAGTTTGGAGGATTCTATAATGTATATTAACGGATAGATTGATGATGGCACCAAAATTAGCCTTAACATATTCTTCTCTATCATCGAATCAACATATGTAATAAAATATCGTTAATTGGAAATGGTTATCCATTTAGATTAATTAGATTAATTATCTTAGTCGTTTTTAGTATTTATAAATATATAAGCAGGATATTGGAATTCATGTGGACATAATTACAAAACTGCTTATAAAAACTGCAGACTATCATACCAAATTAGTCATTATCGAGTACTATCTAATGTTTAGCTTAATAAGATTTTACGGTGAAAATTTAAACGCTATTGATTTAAATAATTTTTCAAAATCATTTAATATTGTCCGAGAAAACAGTAAAGGAATCATACAATGTCCTTAGAGAACTTTACCAGTAAGTTATGAATAAATAAACTATAAATAGCTGACAAATACAATACACATAGAGAGATGTCAAATTATTCAATTCGACATTTATTCGATAAATCTGGTTTTAGATAAAGTAAAACTTTTTATTAGATCTAATTCTACATTATAAGTAAATAAATTAAATTAACACATGTGTTTCCTTATTGCATTCGCAAACGAAAATAAAATATTTCCTTGAGTTATATTTATCATTAATTATTTGTGAGTAAATATAAGTGCATAAATTTTATTAATTACGGGTCAGTAGATGTAGCTAATTATTCATTGCTCACAAATTCTGAAAATGTTGAAATGGATACATTTATTCCAGTGAACAAGTAAACAAGCATTAAGAATATCAAAGCGTCAGTTATTTTTCTATTATTTTGTAAATTGTGTCATAGATAAGCAAGATACAGCCTGTTTAGCTAGTGCTTATATATCTCTATTTAAAAAAATACCAGTTATCATGACAAAAAATATCCAAACTAAGACAACGCGTAAAATGGGCGTTATTATTAAAATTTATTACCCATCAAAAAAGATCTTCTCTTAGTAATTTCAAAGTAAAGAGCTAGCAATGCTGAGAAACAATATTCTGCAAAAGATTATTCCAAAAAATGAAACGGGTAAACTTTAGGAATAAATAATATTATGAAAGCTGCCAATTAAATGGTGAACAATGTATCATTTAGTCAAATTCGTTTTTCAGGGTGGGCACTAAGCTTCATTTAAAAATTAGAAGAATTTTGAAGACGGCTTGAGCTCGGTTGATAACACGAAGATAAAATGTTCTTCTGCAGCCAAACACTTTTTAAATCAAGTTAAAAAATCCAAATCCAGAATTTGCCGCTGAAAGTACTTGATGAATTCCCAATAAGGCTGAACCCAGTTTTCTGGATGAATTGCCTTTTTTACATTGTACAGTTATTAGACTGTGCGATAAATTTATGTTAATCATGAAACAGGTGTTTAAATCATGATCTCAACCTTGACTTAAATAAATTTTAATAACCACACGCACAACCATTTTTTTAATTAACCAATCATATCGTTGAAAAATGTATAGATGAGATCAAAGAAAAAGATATGAATCGAAAATGACCGAAAGTACTGCATGTGCCATTCGCTGATCTCGGCAACTAAATAGCAGAGTGCAAGCATGAAGCAATGAAGGAAAATTGACAAAGATTAATATAAAGTTGACACAAATCTTGTTTGAATAGACTTACAAATAACAGATAGCATCATTAAACTACACCACATTTATTGATAAAATGTAGTGGGCTTTGTGAGAAGTACCTATCTCTGCTTATGATCGCCAGTAAACCAGAAATACAAGCGTACATGAGATTCTGGCGTTTATTCTTGCTGACTTTGTCACACACCTCTAATCCAAACTGAACCAATTTGTTACATGGATAACAAAACCGTATAAATAATTTCAAATATATGTATCCTTTGCAATTAGTAAATATAAATGTCGAAGCTGTCAGCTTGACTTAAATTAGGTCGGTGTATATAATGCGTGTGCTTTTTATTTCGCATTAAAATATTTATGCTTATTATCATATTAATTCGTTTTCATATCTCACGCACCATCTCGAAAATGTTCGATTTTTGGCAACTCTTTGAGATAATCAAGTGATTCAACATAATTCAAATCTATTTTGCCATATATATAGGTCAATAGGAATAATAAAGAATGAAAGTTCTTCATGATATTTTTGTAGAGAATGGCTGTAATATTCTAATTAAAATGTCATTGAATACTATATAAAATAGATTAATTTTTAAAACATTTCAATAAAATTTTCTGCTTGTAATTTAATTCACAAATATTTTCGTTAAAATATTTTTGAAAATAAATCCAAAATAAGGCTAACTAATTGCGTAAGCGGCATAGTTGATAATATTTATTTGTCAACTTATGCAATTTCCTGATTAAATATACAATATATTTATATATTGATATATAATTTCTTAGACGAAACATTTACCAATCTAAATTCATTATTCTTATTAATAAAATTCTTCACTTTAATTTAAGGTGATTTAAAGTTCGTAAACGTTATTCATATATATGCTAGCTTTAATTTTTATCTCTGTTTATTAATTTTTTAAAGATTTAATTAAAGGTGAGATATTCGAGTTCAAAATGTAGATAAAACTGTTCATTTTCACATCGCTAAGCAAAGATGATCAGTACAATCCTCAATTATCATGACAATCATTTCGATCTGTTGTGAAAGATTAATGATGCAGTAAGTAAAAATAATGCTTAAAGCAACCATATAATTATTTTTATTATTATTATTACATATTATTACATATAGCGTAATTACATATTTTTAGTGCTGATAATATTTTTATTTTCCTCAGCACAATATAGCGATTGACTAACTGCAAATAAAGAAAGGCTGCACATATATTCCGCTGAGAACAAAAAAATAAATTCATAGTACCCTATCCATGTGCAAAATAAAAATAAATTTTATCAGATACAAGAAACGTTTCTTTCTTATGTTCTTCTCAACTATCTACAAATGAATATCTCTTTATATATAAATGGAAAGGCAAAAAATAGAAACAACTAAACATGGAGGCGTAGCTTTTAAAATAATTACGAAATTCAATAACAAAACAGAGTTAGCCACATACAAAGCCTTATGGATAAAAAAATTGCAGCCGGATACATGCAAGCCTAATACGCACGTTCAGGCATTGAGCTTGAACTGGAGGTGACGCACGCAATTGATTGGTTTACTTTTTTCACACTCTCCCCATGTTTACATATTTCTATCTTGTTTTGCCTTTCAATTTATATAGAGAGAGATGTTAATTTGTAGATACATGAAAAGCACACGAGAAGGAAGCGTTTCTTGTATATGATAAAACTTATTTTTATGATATTTATTAAGGCTCGCATATCAAAAGAAAAAAAAAGATCTCCGAATGTAATTTTATAGTCGTTGCTTCTGTCCTAAATGTGACTTAATCATATCAGTACATTTTATTACTAGTGAGTTAATGTTCTGCGTATTCGAACTTCAGTCGTTTGGCGCGGTTTCTTAATACACTTGCTAAGCAAAACAAGGAGCATAATTCAGTCTGATATATTTGTCTCTTGTGTGAAATTATTACAATTTCTTGACTAGTTTGTGAGAAGTAATTCATAAAAAAATTAATATTAGATAAATCAGGTTTTCACAGGTTTCTATACCCATGCCTAATCTCATATACTATACTGACGTTTATCATGTGCATATACGTTTATAAATGTTATTATTTAATTTCAATCGCATTCGCCTAAATATTTAGCTTGCCACTATCGTTATGTGTCGGTGTATCAGATGTTTATGCTAGGATTCTAAGATTAATGTTACAAGTTCCTCTCCCAACTTGTTAGTGTTTTAATTTCAAGTTTATATATGAAATTGTTTATATTTTCAGTTTGAATATCATTGTTAATTTGGAACATTGAAGGCATATTGCATTTAAATACCGAAATATTTTCAAAAAATTAAGAATAAATAACAGTTAAATACTGTTTGTTGTGGAGAACTAACATATATGCAAGTAAGTATTATGTGTTGCGAACCTAGTAACAAATTAGTTCAGTTGTGGCCAGAAGGATAAACCAAAGGCAGCATGAACGGAAAGTATAATCTCATGCACATTCGTTTCGTGCTTACTGGCGACTCATCAGTAGGAGCCGGTATTACGCCTTTTAACCAATATATATTTGGGTGAGGCGTATGGGATAAAAGGACGGTATAATCTCCTAGACGAATGTGTAAACCTGCAGTAGAGTAGCTAGCATCATATAAAGTCTACGACAATGCGAATTAAACGCTAACTCACACTATATAATATATATACCGAGTCTGTAAAGGATAGTAACACTATGTCTATTGTGCCAGTAACCGCTACTAACATTATTGTACCGAAAAGGTACATAGTACTAACACTATGGTTTCCGAGTCGGTACATGGTACCAACCAGATGGATATAAATGTATGATATAGTTAACCGAACACCTGTTACTCCAGTAAATCCATACAATCTGGCCTTGATCGCTATCAGTTATCACATTTCGCGGTAAGCATGACATCATTCAATTCAATATATTACAGTTAAATACTGTTTGTTGCGAAGAGCTAATATATATACAAGTATCTATTAGGCGTTGCGAACTTAGCAACAAATTAGTTCGGTTGTGACCAGAAGGATAAACCAAAGGCAGCATGAACGGAAAATATAATCTCATGCACATTCTTTTCGTGCTTATTGTCGACTCATCAGTAGGAGCCGGTTTTACGCCATTTATTCCTCACCCAAATATATAGTGATTAAAGGACGTAATACTGGCTCCTACTGATCAGTCGCCAGTAAGCACAAAACGAATGTGTATCAGATTATACTCTTCGTCCTTGCTGTTTTTGGTTTATTCTTCTGGCCACAACTGAACTAATTTGTTACTAGGTTCGCAACACCTAATGAAAAATAAAATTGGATGACCTGTGCCTTCGATGTTTGATGTACCAAGAAGAAAACATATTTGCCTTATGACATTACATTATAATACAACGATTTTTCGTTACACATTACCTTGGTGCTACGATAATAATTGAAGAAACTAAAATAATATGTTTGTACTCTAAGTACATTTACTGTCATTGCATATCCTTTTGCCATTAAACGACATTTATATTTACGTGCATTTAATAGTAAGCCGAGAGAAATTTCTGCTTGCAACTTTACTGATCGATTTTGATAAGACGCTGTTCAATTCTTAGAAACCTAATAAAATACACATAATTTAATTAAACTTTAAAATTTGTAGTGGACGTCGGCTAAATTACTGTAAATATCGAGAATGATTTAATTATCGATAAAGGCAGAGCGGAGCTAAACTTTTATATATGCTTCAAGAAAATGAGCAAAATTTGCATTAATTTTTTTAAAATTGTTGAATATTTGTAAGGCAAAGAATTGATTTATTGCGTGTAATTTTCCAATTAAACTTACTAGAATACAGTTATATATATATATATATATATATATATATATATATATATATATATATATATATATATATATATATATATTCTTTTTATGATGTCCATTCTTTTTTAATTTACCACAGTATTCTTATAAATAGGAAAACACAAATAACAAAGTGGATAAAGGCCATTTATTTTGTGAATACTAATCCTCTCTTATACAATCATACATATTTATACATTTTGGGTTTTCATTTGATTATGCTAGTGGTAATAAATCTGACTCGTTTTTACTGCTGTTTCTTGTTTTGACTAGTTGGTGAGTGTGTATGCGTTTGTGTTTGTGTTGTGTATGCGTGTTTGCATGTAAAGGTCATTCTCGCAGTATTGCGAAGTGATGTCTGATATCTTGTCATTATTGTTTTGATAGCTTGAGAATTAACCATTTGTGCGCATTGTCCACTGTTACATATACAAGTGCTATTTTTCCCAGTATAGTTGATCGTTTCACCTCGTAGCGCAAAGTTTTCACGTGGTAACAACGCCAGTGTTGATTGCAGTGTTAAATGCTTACATTGTTTGGAGACTTCTGTCATCGTATGCGCCTTCAGTTTGTTGCCAATCCGATTGTACGTTTGTTGATTCTAGTCGAGGGCCTGTTTGTTCTCGGCTGGATACTAGTAGATTGTTGCTGAATTTTGTTATTCTTGGCCAGTCGATAAGGATATCATGTTGATGAAACTTTTGAATATTAAGGACAGGTGCTTGTTGTTTTATGTAAAGTGCTTCTTAGATAAATAATAATTTTTCTGATTTTGCTTTATGTAGAATTGTGAAATTGGTCGAATTGACAGGGTGCCCCGTTGCCAATATATGATCGGAAATAGCTGATTTTCCTGACGGTGGCAAGCCTTTGTTAATCAATTTCTGTGGCAAATGTTGCTGGATTCTGCTTATCAATTGCTTCTTCGTACGTCTGATATATGTGCTACCGCACATACATGAGAATTTGTAGACTATGAATGATTTGGAGAGAATTGGCAATTGATCTTTGGCATCCAACCTCATGATTCTCTGTGTACTAAATGTCATATTAACTTTAACACTGGGAAAGTTGTCCTTAGTTATTCTATTCAGCCGCCGTGCAATTATTGAGGCTGGTATGTCGCCTCTAAATGATAAGTTCAGGAAAACCTGCTTGCCGG
>JAQBSW010003524.1:0-20000 GCA_029291075.1 Eudiplozoon nipponicum
TATTTAAGTAGTACCAATTTCAGACGTTGTGCTACATGGCGTCCTCCAGCACCCGGACAACGGTGGACTCAAATAGATCATGTAGCAATTAGTTATAGATGGCGTGGTTGCATCCATGATTGTCGCTCTTTTTGGAACACTTATGTCGACTCGGACCATGCACTTATCCGTTGTAAATTTGCTCTAAAAATTTCCGGGAAAATAATTAAGAATAAACCCCAAATTGATGTAGGCAAACTCGAACAACCGTCCATCCGACAAAACTAAGAAAATATTCTTAAGGCTAATCTAACTGGTCTGAATAGCGAAAATCCGAATATACTTTTGTCCAAGGTAAGTTCCACTATGCACAATGCAGGTACTACTGTATGTGGCATAGCAGGCCCCCGTAAAAATATTCACTGGCTCTCTGTAAAATCTATGGAGATACTCGAAATAAGGCGCCAAATTCCACCTGGCTCGATTCATAATAATACCCGTCGCAATATAAGACGCCAACTTAAGCGCAGTCTAAAAGCCGATCTCGAAAACGTTTGGAACAGAAAGGCTGAAGAAATGGAAGTAGCTTTCGCGTCAGGTAACAGTCGCTGTTTGTTTCAACTTATCCGCGCAACAGGCCCGGGAAAGTTAAAAGTTAGCGAAACCAAACATAGTAAACTAAACAACCATGTCGTCCGATGTACGGAACACTTATCAATTTTCTTGGCCACCCGCGTCAGTTCCGCTTCCCGAAAGCATGTCTGCATCAACAGTGTGGAATGTTAGTCCCGAAGAACAATCTGAGTTAGAAGTACGCGATGCAATCCTATCTCTTAAGCGCCGCAAAGCCGCCGGCCCAGATGATCTGCTTCCGGGATTTTTTAAGGATGGTGGCGATTTAATTTCAGGAGCGTTGACCAAACTTTTTCATACTATATGGAATGAGGAAACCGTGCCACTTGACTGGAATGAGTCGACCATCATTCCCATCTTGAAAAAAGGCAATCGTAATTCGTGCGATAACCATCGTGGTATGAGTTTGACTACGGTCGTATCAAGGTTATTTGCTTCTATTATCCTACGTCGTCTTAGCGCTTCACGTGAATCACAAACAAGAGAAGAACAGGCCGGATTCCGCGCAGGACGAAGTTGTATAGATAATATTTTTACGTTAAGGCAAGTTCTCGAACAGAGACATTTATATCACCGTCCCACAATAGTGGTCTTTCTAGACTTCAAGGGTGCATCTGATTCGGTGGATCGCAATGTTTTATTCCATATCTTATCGAAAAGCGGTGTGCCCACAAAATTTGTTAATATTATACCAGCTCTCTACACAAATACTTCTGGTCGCGTTAAGGTCTACAACGAATTAACGCATAACTTTACAACCAGTAGTGGTGTTCGTCAAGGTTGTCCACTTTCCCCATTTTTGTTTAATTTTGTAATCGATGCTATTATGAACAACACTCTCTCACACATTCAGGACGCTGGAGTTGAAGTTCTCTCGGTAGATAAACTAGTCGATCTTGACTATGCGGACGATATCGTACTATTATTCGAGAATCAGCATGCTGCCCAGACCACCTTAAATAGATTAGCAAACGTTGTTCCGTCTTTCGGTATGAAATTCGCACCCTCTAAATGTAAGATACTGTTACAGGATCACACACCACTCACTCCAACGTTGCGACTGCAGAATGAAGATCTTGACATAGTCGACAGGTTTACATATCAATAACGTAGGCAATATGTCCGACGAGGTGAGAATACGGATCGCGAAAGCTAGAGTAGCTTTCTCGAACCTTCGTCATTTATGAAGAAACGCGAATATTTCACTTTGCCTTAAAGGTCGTGTTTACAATGCATCTGTACGCTCAAGTTTACTATACGCTAGTGAAACTTGGCCTCTTAGAGTTGATGATCTGAGACGCTTACAGGCATTCGATCATCGTTGTTTGATAAGTATAGCACGTGTTGGTTACCAACAACGAATAACTAACGTTGACATCCGTAGACGTATTTTTGGATCTGACAATAAGTGCTTGTCTTTAGAAAAGCAAATAAGGCTCCATCAACTTCGTTGGCTCGGTCACGTTTTGCGTTTGCCTTCAATTCGATTACCCAGTAAAACTCTGTTTTTCTCATCCAGCACCAGATTGGCGTACGAAACAAGGTGGGTAGATTTTGACATGGCAGAAACAGATGTAGTCTCTTACATCCAAAACGGGTAGTATAGGACCCTTGTCTGCCAGGAAAGGGTCCACGTACGCATCATATTTCTTGATTAGAGACTTTTCGCGAAATGGCATCGATATTATTGCAGATGTCTTGTAGAATCATTTTCGTAAATTTCTTTACTTGGTAGGGCAAATTTAGCTGCGAGGTTTGGTTTGTTTTTGACGTGCTACAATGAAAGCCGCAAGGAAGCTGTGTTGCTGATGTCGCCTTGCCCGAATGCTAACTAGGCCATAATGGTGTTGCGGAGAGGTTTAGTTTGCCTCATTTCTGTGAGTTATTCTGATAAATTTACTCATAGTAGCAAGGTTTTCCTTCTCTCTCTACCCCTCTCCCTCTCTCGTAAATCTCAATAATAATTTATCTATCTAAATTCACTTTTTTTCCACTCCTTATGGTTATGTGGCAGTGAAACATTAGTCACTTGACTTTTGTGTGGTTGGAAATGATGATGATGATCCACAGTAAATTGTTTGGCCAAAATCGTCTAAAAAGGTAGAAATTATAAGCTTGGGCAAATGTAGGCCTGTCGCCCGATGATCACGCTTGAGCGCCTGTTTTCAATTTCTACTAGAACCGAAGCTTCTCAGCACTGGGAAATCTCTACTAAACTAAGAAAAAAATCGCAGCCTGACTTGTAATCCTTACAAGGAGTATTCTGTTGGCCATTTATCTAAAAAGAGTTATCAAGGGTTTATGTTTTCCGTGATTTTAAAGTTGTGTCAAAGATTATAAATATCTTTTTTTTTACTTTTTACATGTGCCGTATTTGATGAGATTATTTTGCCAGGCGAATACAAGTGCTTCCAATTTTGGGAATATGACTCGTTAAACAGTTGTCTGATCGGATCAATTCGTCTCACATTGCGACCGGTGTGTTTATAGATGATACGAGATGGGTATCGCGACTTTTAGTATATTGAGTAACCGCGAATCGCCAGGACCCATGGTTTTCAAATGTAAATTTTCAAGAAATGTGAAAATGTATATGCGCGAGCTTATCGCCACAGTCTAGATCTAACAAATAAGTGTTAGATGGCAACTGTGTTGTCCAATCAAAAAAATTAATAGTTGAACTAGTGGCGACCATCGTGATATTAACTTTTTCTGTGCTACCTCAAACAGATTCCTATAACTGGAGACTGAACCTTGCTGTAGATGAACGGTGTTTTCCATTATGTCTCGTTTGGATATATTGGTGGCCCCACAGTACTATTATAATTTGTAATATTAGATAGTTCATTGAAGAGAGTTTGCACAATTACAGACTCCATCCCTCATTAGGTACGGACGAACTAGTGGCTATTTAAAGCCAGCATAGCTATGAATTTCATGTCTATGCGCCAGTGATACTTCAACATATTGTGCTGGATTAATGCTGTTAAATATAAATAGAACGACTATTGTCTACAAAATGATTTGTGAAGAATGGCGGAAGCGAATTGAAACAACACATGCCGGGTTTTGATCGTGAGTAGGATGCTTGAACAAAAAGCATGCACTTTGTCACACTTTCGATTTGCGTTCCCAGTATCGGCGGCTTAACATCGTTGCGCTTCTTGACTTCAGGCGCTTTCGTTTCTTTGTGGTGGAGCATCATCATCATTGTGCTCATCTATACAAAAGCTAAAATTGACATGCTTCACTGGCATATAACCATAAGAAGCGATATATGTAACGACAAAAATAATAATTTAGACACAAATTATTAGTGAGATTTATGAGAGAGAGTGTGTGCGTGTTACTAGTTACTACGGGTATAGTTGTCAAGATAACTCACAAAAGTGAGACAAACTAATTTTCTACAAAGCACCATTATGGCCAAGTCAGCATTAGGCCAAGGGGACATCAGCAATAGAGCTTCCTTGCGACTTTCATTGTATCACGTCATAATCAAACCAAACCTCGCAGCTAAATTTGTGCTACTAAGAAAAGAAAGCTTCGAAGATGATTCTACTATACATCTGCATCAAGATCGTCACTGAGCTCGATTCGATGCCATCCATATCTCGAAGGGTTTTTAACCAAGAGCTATGGTGCGCACGAGAACCCCATCCTGACAGACGAGTGGGTCGTATACTTCCCAATTTTGATGTAAGTCACTTCAATTGTTTCTGCCATGTCAAAATCTGACCACTTTGTTTCTTACGTCAATCTGGTGCGGGACGAGAGAATACTGACGATGCTGTTTTATTGAAAGATTAGTAGCCGATAACTGAACAACCATTAATTTACCAGTGTTCTTCCGGTACGGTCTAAAACCAAACGGTAATGCTGGCAAATTTTCATTTTGATTCTAAGATCTTGATAAATGCCGTAATCAGGCCAGTCGTCAATGAACTTGTCTAAGATCCCAGGTGCCACCAGACGAATCTTCGAACTTTAATCACTCGTCTATTCTTCTTAGCACCAAATCGAATAGTTTCTGGTCAAGTATTTTATCGGTTATCCTTTATGCTATGGTGACTTTGGCGATGAACAGTTATTGATTTCAGCGTCTGGACAGCTTTGAGAGTCGATTTAATTGCTGGATTTGTCTTTGGTCATGGGTAACAGAGTGACAGAAGTCTAATAACCCAATAACGACGAAACCGGTCTACTGGATGAATTGCATTTTCTACGCTATACAATTCTTAGTTTATACTGACATGTAAGTAATTAATGGGTCAGGTGCTTATATCAAGATGGCAACCTTAATTATAGCAACTTATGATGTTAATGCTGTGGAGACTGTGATGAAAATAGACTAGTATGAATACTGTGGCCATTAATAGTGACGGATACGATGATTCCGCTGTTAGGTTTTTACTTTGTTAATGCATGGAAGTCCTTTTGCGTGCCAATGTGTTGATACGAGACGACGTATCTCGACAACTAATGGCCTCCCGTAGTCATCCGATCTATATGCCACCAATGCTAATTGCGTTGCATCCCGTTGACAGCGGACTATATATGGTGGACAAATTATACACAGATAGAAATAGATTTTTCATTCAACTACCTGAAGTCGTCTGTGAAATCGCCTTAGAAAGATCGAATGAAATACGTAATGGAGGGAGGGGAAGGTGTTGTTGAAATTGAGGTATCTGAAACTGTAAACTGGGAAGCGACAAGACTAGAACAGTGTAGAAATTGATGGTTGACAATGTAGACGTATTATCCTGGTGCCCTCTCAAAGGAAATTGTTATAAATCATGTTGTTCATTGAGTGATACTTAATCGTTAGAATAATTTTGTTAATGATGACTAGCACTGAACTACTGATTAAATCATCAACACACAAGGTTCAAATATGCAGCTACTTTATCAAAAAGTTAATAGTTTTGTAAGTCAAATAAGGCCATAAGAAAGTTAATAACTGTTTTATGTTTTTTTCTGTTTGAATTTGAGTATAAATTCTGTATTAATTTTAAAATTTAAATTAATTAATGAATTGCGAAACCATATAGATAGCGCTGTAGGAAAATTGCGTTATATCTAATTGTTTGTTCTGTTTGACTTTCAATTACATGTAGATTATTTTGTACTTTTTAATTAGAAAG
The DNA here is from genome assembly GCA_029291075.1 of Eudiplozoon nipponicum. Taxonomy (NCBI): domain Eukaryota; kingdom Metazoa; phylum Platyhelminthes; class Monogenea; order Mazocraeidea; family Diplozoidae; genus Eudiplozoon; species Eudiplozoon nipponicum. Next base: position 5,760 of record JAQBSW010003524.1, read on the forward strand.
CGCAGAAACTAACTAGTAATATTTATGCTTCATTTTGACCACCATTATATAAACATGGTATACTATATAATTGGTTTTCTATTTGTACTACATATATATATATATATTAAAATTTTTATTGAATTGATTCTGGTCATTTGGGTCACAACTAGTCAAAAAGATGAAAATTCATATAAAATCTAGTCAGCTCGATTTTTTGTATACTTTCCGCTATCATGTCATCATATATGTTATCTTTTGAGTCGAACTTGGGTGGGTTTTTAAAAATTATTTACTGAGTTTTAACAATAGTGACGGACATAGCTTTCGGGTGTACTTTACAGTTATTGGGGACGATGTTACTCACAGTTTATACTCAAAAGATATTCAACATTCTGTTTTGTATAATTGACATTTTATATTCCAGAATTAAGGGATCGTACGTTTTTCCATAATGTATTCTGATCTGTTAGTGGCAGATTTGTTAGGAGAACTCTCGCAGAAGCTCATTATTAATGGAGAAGGTAGCAGAACTTGGCTCGCCTAGGAGTCGCCCAGTTGATGAAAGTATGAAATTGAGAACCGATGGAATCATTATTTCCCCGTTTACCAACAGGGAATACATAAAAATATTGCAAAACTACCATCGGTTTATTAAAATAATGATGTGACAGATTATAATTTTCTGTTTGTCTATTATGTATCTTTTAATTTAGATTTGTGTATGTAATTTTTACTCTCGCAGTGCATGCACAGCAGAAATAGCAGTTTGGCGAAGTAAACACAACGGTTATTTGCCAAATGTCCCTGTTCAATCTTTGTCGGATTTGTTGGTCTCGCCCCACCTTTCGTTGAGAGAGTAAGTTTAGAAATTATTTTTAATTTTTTTGTTATGTATATTTTCCATATTTAATGCTTTAAAACATTTCGTGATTATGATTTTTAGCGTATTTTCGATCCCTTCTAATTTTCTTTCTGAACCGTAGCTTACGCGCTCAATTAATAAGAGAAATAAGTGGAGTATGGTTAATTACAGCTTTCAAATAAAGAATACATTGATGTAGGTTTTTTTACTAACTAAGTATATATGTATACAATCAAAGTTGCGGGCGTGATATAAGCACCAGTCCCATTTTATACATATCTCAGAATTAACAAAACATTGAATAAGATAGTTCAGGCAATTCATCCAGTAGACTGATTTCGTCCTTTCGGAGAACACTTCACGTACTGCCCAGAATTTGGGTGTAGACGGAGTTTATTTGCTTGGGAATTAGGAAATCTATCTATTGCACCAACCTACCGCACACTAAATACAGTTGTCTCTTACATCTTTGGATTAGACTTCCATTCAGATTGAGCCTATGTGACATGTCTTTAAACCTAAACATTTAACTGGCCACCTCCAATCTGCAAGTATAGAAAAGACACCACGCTACCTGAAGAAGTCTTTTCTTTTCCACTGAATGTATATATATATATATATATATATATATATATATATATATATATATATATATATATATATATATATATCTTTATAATATCCATGCCGTTTTAATTAATTATATTCTTATACTAGGAAAACAACACATAAATAATAAAGTTATTTATGCTGTTTTCCTAATTATATATATATATATATAAATATATATATATATATAAAGTATTGACCAGGGAAGAAAAACATTATTAACAAAGTGATAATGGCTATTGATTTCGAAAATACTAAACTTCGCTCTACAGTCTTTCATTTAAAAACATTCTTGGTTTCCATTTCATTTAGTACACAGAGAATCATGATGTTGGATGCCAAAGATCAATTCCAAATTCACTCCAAATCATTCATAGTCTACAAATTCTCATGTATGTGCGGTAGCACATATATTGGATGTACGAAGAAATTTATAAACAGAATCCAGCAACATTTACCACCGAAATTGATCAACAAAAACTTGGCATCATCAGTAAAATCAGCTATTTCCGATCATATATTGGAAACGGGGCACCCAGTCAATTCGACCAATTTCTCAATTCTACATAAAGCAAAATCAGAAAAATTATTTTTTTTATGAAGCCTTTTATATAAAACAACAAGCACCTGATCTAAATATTCAAAAGTTTCATCAACATGATATTCTAATCGACTGGCCAAGAATAACAAAATTCAACAACAATTTACTAGTATCCAGGCAAGACCGAACAGGCCCTCGACTAGAATCAACAAACATTCAATCGGATGGGCAACAAACTGAACAGGAAAAAGCAGATGCGCATACGGTGACAGAAGTTTCCAAACAATATGAGCGTTCAACAATACAATCCACACTTGCACTGTTACCATGTGAAGAATACATTCTCAAGCCACCGATACAATAGTGACTAGATCTCAGACATAACTTTTAAATACAGTGAGAAGACCTTTACATGCAAACGGGAACACTTAGCAATCAGCCAAAAGAAGAATTAGAAAACCGAGTCATAATTGTTGCCACCCACATATTGAAATTAAAAACCCAGAATGTATATAGATGAAATATCCACTTTGTTATTAATGTGTTTTTTCTTCCTAATTAGAAATATGCTCTGTGATATTCGAAGGCAATGGACATTATTTATATATATATATATATATATATATATATATATATATATATATATATATATATATATATAATTAAATAATCATTTGATTTACAGGTGGTGATAAAAAGTATTTACATTATTTGATGGGCATATATAGATTGGAAGTTTAAAATGTGTATTTTAAGTTGGTTTATCTGCTTCTCTGGCTAGATAGAAGAATTTGTAAAAGCTACCGTCCCAGCGTATGATTTTTTTCAGTTTTGTTTCATCATTTGTGCAAATTATAACTGCTTTGATTATGTTTTGCCGATAATTCTTGGGGGCGGTTCCTTATGGTTGGTTTGTTGGTTGTTGTGCCTTTATGAAATTTCAGACCATGTTGGTGACGCTTCAGCGCTATTAGAGTTTCTTGTACCATGCAGGCCCTCAGAGAGTGGTTACACCAATTAAGTCTGCATTCCTCACTAGGAATGCGCGACCTAGTGCTCATTTACGGCCCACGCATAATTAGTAATGTTATGGTTGTTCGGAAGCGAAATATCAATTTAGGATGCTGATTTAACACTTTGTATCAGTAATAACATGATGATATTACCTTTCTTCGTTAAATTTAATGGTATTGCCCGTCTATGCTATATGATGAGCATAATATGAAACTATCAATACAAAGGATATACCAAACTCTCATCTTGGTGACGAGTCATTCTCTATTTTTAACCGTAAATTGTATCTTAGTGTATCACTTTAGTGAACGAGTAACTAAATGTTTTGGGACTTTGATCTATTTGAAGAAGCTTGCATTATGGAAGACCTAGTAAACATCTGTTATAACGATCCTTTAAACTCTTTTGATTGTCACGGCTTAATTAGACGTTCAATAATTTCTGCCTTGATAGTTTATCTCGTTATTGAACTTGGATTTGAATTTTTTAACATTGTAATTGATCCAATAGCTGTGGTAATGACGTCCTAAGAGGCAGAAACAATTGCCTTGAATTTGGCCTTGTAACGAAGGGAAAAGTTTACTCATTATGTGCATAGGTAGCCAAACACGGCTTGTGGCCAGTGAAGACTGACTAAACAGTTGCATCTGCAGCGCCATCTCAATTGGAATTAGCAACCTGTTATTCGTTTATAGCCAAGTGATAACCAAGATTAATGCAAAATGTAATTATCTCAAACTGCATCGACAACTGTGCAGTTTAAAGAGCGTTGCCCTTTTTCTGCTAAGTTTTGTAGGGTTTGATTAGCGAAGACAAACTACTGATGATGATGATGATGATGATGTTGAGAGTCAATTCTCTATTATGAAAGATTCTTTGTGCTGTTCTAATGAAGTTTCAATATCGTTGTGTACTCGATTATTAAATAATAAAACGTCAGTCAGACGTCGGTTAGTTCCTGAAACGACTACTTGCTGCACTGATAAAAGTTGTAAAAAGTCATGCTCATAGGAACACAAGTTATAGGGATAAGTATAAGAAAGTTGAATAACGACTCCGTCTCTTTTTACTGCAGTAGAAAACCCAAATTACTCGAGGCTAACTTTCCGCGGCGTTTGCTTGTCCTGCATTTTCTGCTTTCGCCTAAGGATTTTTTGTCCGTCGTCTCTTTGAACGGGACGGATCTTAACATGCAGCTATAACAACTGTCCCAGTCCAAATGTGGAAGACAAGATAAGATGACATCTTTTATTGGTATGATTCAATAAGTGAAAAATTTTAAAGTATTCTCGTATTATATAGCCTCATGATATACTTCACAAATTTACTTAATGAATACTGTGGCGAAGTCGTTTCAAATTTATTATGTAGGCTAAGGTTAGCGCAAGAATTTAGAAATAGTTTCTACGCCAATTTATGTCAGGAATAACAGATAAATCACTTATTTATTTAACAATACATACACATAGTACAAAAATCAAATACAATTTGATTAAAATTTTTGACGCTTATATCACGAAAATCATAACAAATTACAAATTTATGTTACTTCAGCAGCTGTAAAAAATTGATAAAGAAATAGTTTAAATATACAATCACTTAACAAGCACACAACATATCTACAAAAATAGAATATAATTAAACAGTGGACGTTTTAATAAAGCCGATACATTTTACGCGAAGTTAATCAACCTGTCTTTAGATTTATCAGCTAATTAAATGAACATTGGTTGCGCGGTCGGTGATTACATTTAATTAAACCAAGGTTGCCATCTTGACATAAACACCTGCCTCATTATGTACATACAATTGTCAATGCGAACTTCGCATTGCATAATGTAGACGTGCCCAGGTTCAAGCCCTATCCATGGCAGATTCTGTGCAGTATGTGATAAGTTCCCTAAAATGATAAAACCTGTCTACTGGAGGAATTGACTTTTCTACATTATGCATTGCTTAGTTTATACTGACAAATGTACGTACATAAAGGGACAGCTGTGTATATCAAGATTACAACCTTGATTAAATTAATTTTTCAGCTAGGCATCTGATCTATGTAACTTGACTGTCAAACTGTCTAGCTGTGCTGTTATAGTATTTTCATAAGTGATCTCCAGGAGACCAGAGTTGATTTTAGCATTCACTATGCGTCTCTTTCGAGCCTAGTACTGGGTAAATGCCGACCTTTCTGCCTTCCCTATATGAGAGTAATTGAGCCAAGTTTGTTCTTGTTTTCTTTCTGTCCATTGTCGCAACGAAATCCTTTGTCGACTGAAAAGTTGAACTGGCGTATGGCATTTGCTAGTATCCGTTAGTAAGCTTAATTCTGTGAGTAACTAATGTATACACGCGAACTTTTAACAATGCTCCTTATTCAAAAAGTTGTTAGATTGGGCCTTTTGACTTGAAAGGCGTTCATACATTCTAGGAAATTCTTCCGATTTGTACACAAAACTAGTTTACTACATGCGGGCAGCGTAGTTAGTTGAAAGATAAATCGTGATCGAATATAGCCGTGAGAATGTCACCAGGCTCTTAAATCTTGCCTGGTCGTAAATAATTTATTTTCCTGACACCTAGGCGAAATCTTGCTACGAGACATAGCGACGCAAGCCCTTCCCAGGAGGCGAGAACGTATTACTATAAAATCCGTCTGATGTTCTACTTCACGCGAACTCCTGTATTCTTTAAATGATCATGCAACTTAATCAATTGCAAAAAAGCAAGAAATATTCGGGATCGCCTGTGTTTCTGTTCGGCAAATTTTAACTACAATTTAAAGCGTACCAAACAGCGTTTGAGACGCTATAATGGAATAACTTATGCAAGCCTAGTCTTGTATTCCGCTGATAAAACGTAACAATGAAACGATCATTGATTGCACGTGCGTTGATAACAATATTTAAGTAAAGATTGCGAGCTTTATATAACTAACAATCCCATTATATATACATTTGTCAGTATAAACTAACCAGAAAAGGCAGTTCATCCAGTAGACCGGTTTTGTCCTTATTTGGGACTCGGGAAAGTGCTTGACAAGTTTCCAACAAGGACTAAACCTGTCTACTGAATGTCCTTTTCAAAATTATGCGGTGTTCAGTTTAAGCTGAAAAATGTGTATATAATAGGATTGGTGTTTATATCCAGCTCGCAACCTTGCTTTGAATAACTTAAGACATCGTTTCAATTTATACTACTACTTCAGTCCTTCAGCAAACAGCATATGCTAAAGACCATCCCCTCCTTAACGTGGTACGACGGTGTCAACCATGTTTCGATGGCCGATCGTACATGGGCTAACGGGGCCATGGCGGTGGTGTCACCAGGTCGTGGTGGATTTCCGACCGGCAATCGGATCTCCTATAAAATACCACATGAGCCCGACGACGGCACCATGACTCGGCGTGTGTTCCCCGCCACAAAAGGGGACAACAGCCACAGGATTACATTGACTCCTGGACAGTACCCCGTACTTCCGAATGGCGAATGAGCTCTCAACAGCCACCGGCAACCATGCAACTTACTGCTGCCTTGCAGACTGAGCTTGGATGTGCAAAGGCTAGAGGTGCGTCCTCGATCAAAAAGCCGAGTGGTGAGGAGACACCACTTGTACCAAATTCCCAAGAAACTCCATGAAATGGAGCCGGCTTATCCTCTAAAATGAGTCAGCCGCAGTAAGGTAAAGTATTTAATTGGGTGGTAATCGCACTCTGACTCGCAAGTTTCGCAATATGTTCGCTGTCAGACACGATATAAATGAAAATTAACATGCGATTAATGTTAATAATGAGTTTGAAGACATATTCGAGATGTGAAAATTTCATCAAACACTGCTTAAATCCGTTTTATAAACAGTGGTCAGTATTTTGGATTAGTACAAACGCCACTAGTATCAGAATTACAACCTTGCATACACTTTCAAATCTTCTCAATCCACTCCACATTACGTTCGTTGTGGTTAGCGATGAAGGTTTCCTCTATCTGGTTAGGAAATGGACATCCTCGTGTGGATTCTTCCGGAGCAAAAGTAGTTATCGATGTCTATCCAGAAAGTGTTTCGATTGGAAATCGAATGACTGGACCAAATGCAAGACTTCCGTTATTCTTTCGAGCTGAACTACTGGTATCACGAGCGTGGATATTAGGGCGGCTATTCCAAACAGTTGATCAGGACAGAATTGGAATCAAATAAGAAAGTGGAAATTAATTTCACTTGGTCTTGTAGCGTAGTGTTGTATGCTGGATTAGGTAACACATGCCTTTTTTATTAATTGGCACATAGCCTTAGAAACGCCTGCCCTGTCGACCGGCGGATCGTGTCTAGTCGTACCGGCATCGATAGCATAAAAATTTCCGGTCCTAAAATGAAGCATTCTATAATTAAACGGACATTGGTTGCGCGGGTGGTGATAACAATTATTATAATCAAGGTTGCGGTCTTGATATAAACACCTGACCCATTAATTAATTACATATGTCAGTATAAACTAAGAATTGCCTTTTCTACACTATACAATTCTTAGTTTATACTGACATATATAAGTAATTAATGGGTCAGGTGTTTATATCAAGACCGCAACCTTGATTATAATAATTGTTATCACCACCCGCGCAACCAATGTTCGTTTAATTATATAAATGTTCATTTCAATACCACTTCCCCATGTAATGTGGTGTCTGTTCAGTAATGACAGATTGGGCATGGTTAGTTGGAACTTTGTGTATAAATGGATGCCATATGAGCTCCACCTAAAGGAAAAATTGACTAACCAAGTTACATTAGTTAGTATATAACTGAAAATTGTGTGTAGTGTAGTGTGCGGCAGGATAGCTCAGTGGTTAGAGCACCAGATTCCGAAGCAGACGTGCCCAGGTTCGTATCCTGTCCGCGGCAAATTCTGGCCAGTACTTGATGAGTTCCCAATAAGGACGAAACCGGTCTACTGGATGAATTGCCTTTTCTACACTATACAATTCTTAGTTTATACTGACATATGTAAATAATTAATGAGTCAGGTGTTTATATCAAGACCGCAACCTTGATTATAATAATAATAATGGAGCATTCTGTTTAGAGGTTACTGGCCAATCTCCAAAACCAGGTTATAAACTTCTAAAAGACAGTAAAAGGAAGCCAATTTTCCATCGTTCTTTGATGATGAAAAGTGAGCTTCAAGCACTTCTTCACGAGTAACTGACGTTAGTTTTACTATTTTTTGCGACTAGTGGGGAAAATGAAGTCTCATATACTGTTTTACTATGCAGCTAATTCAATGTTGAATGAGTGTTGCCGGAATTGGATTAAGTGTAGCTGATGAGAAGGGCAATTTTCAGCTATTAAATAAATAGTTTATCACTGGCAACTCCAAATAAAATGCTCCAACGGACGTTGTTAGTCAGCTTTTTTTGGAAAGCCACCTTAAAGGAAGACAACTAAATGAATATCATCCATCCCAACTAGATATCCGGGACATAGTTTCCTTTGACAGCCCACAAATTATAAATGTCGTTCTGCGTGAGTGAATTGTTAGATAGATACTGCCGAGGATTTGCGATGTGACATTAATTAAAGGAAAAAAATCGCTGTTTATCGCTCAACTTAAAGAAACTTAAGAGTTAAACACGTGTTTTAAACCCAATGGTGATAACCTGACCACTGTTTCACAGCATATTAATGAAACCAGGATCGCATATTCATTTTGAATATTGAAATAATTTCACTGTCTGTGAAACTTTATTGATTTTCGAATTGCAGCTGACTTATTTAAGATCCTGCATGCATGGACGTTGAACCCGAACAACCAATGTTCGTTTAAATAACCTGAATTGAGTTTAATACTACCTTGTAACTATATTTTCTTCATTTTTTCTCTCTTTGTCATAAACAATCATTTAATCAGTCGTCGAACAACATGGGAAAATATGAAATATGCTACTGCTTTGGGATTCTACGATAAAAAATTTATTGTTGATAATGAAGAATAAAAATTGAATACATATTGAAAAATTATGTTTTAACTTGAAGTCTAATCTAATTAATAAAAACTTTTTCTTAATTTCCATTTTTCTATTGTATTTTTCTGCAGAAAGGCAACGAACATGCTACTCTCGAATAAATCGGAAGAATTTGGTGGACCAGGAGTGACTCTTGCTAAGAATATGTGGATTCGAGTTCGAGAAAGAGGTTTGACATTAAACAGAGTGGCGCTGAATGCTGTGATGTTTGCATTAGCCAAAGGTTGGTCGTTGCTCCACCTGCCTATGCACTAACGTAACAATTTCTGTTGATTAAAACAATTCTCCTAGCCACATTGCGTAGGTATTGAAATGTGGGGCACGCTAAGTCTGTTTATATATATATATATATATATATATATATATATATATATATATATATATATATATATATATATATAAGTAGAAACCATCAACTAGACTGGTTTCGTATTTACTGAGTTTTTATTAAGACATTGATGGAGTTTTCGTCGTTTGGCATTCTACCAGGGTGCATTTGACTCAGACTTTCAACGCATTCACTATGCCAAAGAAGTCGCGCATTGCCTGCAGTCTTCACTTATATACCCACATGCTTTTCGGTCAGTCTTGCCTTCATGTGGATTCTATTCAATAGCACCTTCTTTACATCTTGTGCGCGAAGAATTAAGACAAATTGGGCAAAAGGAAACCGGCCTGTGCGTTTGATAAATTAGATATCAATATATTTTATCTTAGGAGCACTGCAGAACTGCGTCGAACATCCTCATATACTCGTAATTTTTTTCAAACATAATAGGTCAGGTGTTTATATCAAGATCGCAACCTTGATTAAAGTATTTTTTCCGTCTTGTGGTATAAAATTCGCACCCTGTAAAAGTAAAATATTATTGCAAATTTATTCATCACTCATTTCAGCTCAGCGACTTTAATGTGAAAATCTGGAAGTAGTCAGGTTTACATATCTTGGCAGCTGTATTAATAGCTCATGCAATTTGAGTGACGAGTTGAATTTAAGAATCGCGGAAGCTCGAATGGCTTTCTCCAATTGTAGCAATTAATAGAGGATTGCTACTATGTTACTCTTAATTGATGGGTGTGTGTAAAATGCGCATATACTTTTAGTTTATTTATACACTAGTGAAAATGTCCTTTAAAATCGTCGTTCTTGTTTCAAATCTCTGCGCAAAATTGCAACGAATCGAGTTTATAGGTAATCTTGTAGATTTCTAGTTAAATCATCTTAATTTTTTTAGTTTGACTTAGGTTAACTGTGAGGATTTGCTATTTATATGAAGCGATACTGGGAAAACGGCAAGGAAACTATTCCTGATGTTTGCCCTGGCTTAAAGCTGGCTTTTCCATAACAGTATTGCATAGCAATCTAGATTCTCCCATCTTTTTGTGATACCTAATTATGTATCTCTATATTAATCAGGTCATGCCTTTCATAAAACATTCTACTTTAAAAATATTTTTTTCAAGTAATATTTTTTGTTATTATTTAATTATTTATTGGTATGGTCTTTTTTCACTTCTCAGGGTTATATAATAGTGAAGCATCATTTATTAAAGGTTGTTGTGATGTTGTCTGTAATGATGTTGACATGGAGCACACTTCGGTAATAGCCATAATTGCTGAATCCTGGGATCGCACGCGGATAAATTTAGTTAAAAGGCATAGAATTCATTCCCTATTCAACAGAAGCCGCGCTTTGTTTTTAGCTTTAAGTTTTCTACAAGCTTGTCGTTTCAGGTGAGTATCGATTGCAACCTAAAGTTTCAACTGGCTAAGATCTGTCGCTGTAAGGCATTTTTGGCGGTGTAAATGAATTGCATGAGTGAAACAAATGATCGTTGATTATATTTCGAACCGCAACATTTCTCGATACTACGGAGAAGTTGGGCTATTTCATCAGTTGAATTTGCTATCTTAAAAATGTTTATGTTTATATTCGTTTAAAATTTGTTGTTCTTAACTAGATTACCATATATTTTTTGTTGCAATTTTGTATTAGGTATTGCGCAACTTGCAACTAATTAACTCCAATAAAACCAGAACTATATAGCATGAAAGAAAGGTCTAATCTAATATACAAATGTGTCTTGTGCTTACTGGTGTCTCATCAGTGTGAGCCGGTATTGCGCCCTATACCAACTACATATTTGGTTAAAAAATGTTGAACGATTGAACGTTCTTTTAGTTTTGTACAATTATTTGCTGTTTAAATATTTCAGATTTGTTATTTAAGGCAAATTGTTTGTGCACTGCGAAATTATTTAATTCTATATGGTTTAGTCTTTAGTTGAAATAACCACCAAAATAAGAAACAAATCTGGGCAGTCTTAAATTCAATTTGTGTCAATGAGTATCCTTTATTTTTCTTCTCATTATTATTTTTTAATTATCGATTTATTCCAATATTTAAAAAATATATTTTCTCTGCGTTTTTCATTAAAGGCGGTGAGTTAAAACATTGTCTTCAAGTTTTGGACCACATGTTATGCCTCTCCAGTACGAATACATCTTCATCTTTATCGAACACTAAGAAAGGATTAAATCAACTTTCTGATTATCCTGCCGATGAACTATCACAAGTCGCTCCTTATGGTAGACGACCTCAAGCATCGCAGCTCCACCTTTTAGATGCAGAACTCACCAAAGATCGTTTCTCAGCTATTTCAGCCAAGTTGATCTCTGGTAAAGAAAACGAGCTAACTAACCTGGAACGCGAATGGCTACAAGAAAGCTCAAACACTACTCCAGTCAATAATTCTGTTGCATTAGGTAAATTCTCAATTCTAGCTAATTATGCTAAAAAGCGCTTTATACTTGTTCGCAGATGATACTACCGTACATACAGTAAGAGGTATGAAATCGATAGTTTTGCGTATTAAAATGTAGAAGACGTTACAAAAAAATTATCTCTGAACTGATAATTATTTATCTAATACACAAACTATTTTTAAATCTACTTCACACCAAACCGAAATTTTAGTTAAACTTCTATTATTCTTGAAATACATTGAGTTACTTTTTTTAATTTTGTACAACCAATTTGTTTTGGTCTGTAGATTTTTTTTTGATTATCATCAACATTTATTTTCGACATCAATAGTGAAAATTACATATGATGTATATATATATATATATATAATATATATATATATATATATATATTCATTGTACCCTTCCTGTGTGCAAAAGCAAAAAGAAATTTTATCAGATATAAGAAACATTTCTTTCGCATTGTCTTCTCAAATATCTACTTATGAACATATCTTTATATATAAATTGGAAAGCAAAACAAGATAGAAATATATGAACATAAAGAGATTGTGAAAAACGGAAACCAATCAAATTGCGTGCGTCACATCCAGTTCAAGTTCAATGCTTGTACGTGCTTCTTCTGTTTGCATAAATCCGGCTGCAACTTGTTTATCCACAAGGCTTCCTATGTGGCTAGCTCCCTTTTGTTTTTGCATTCCGCAATTACTTTGAATGTGCTCAATATATACGGTACGTGGATGATATATTTGTGCTTAAGAACAGGTCGCAAACGAGAACATTGCTTCAATGTTTCAACAAAGCACATAAGAATATCGGCTTCACTTCAGAGCACGAGAAAGATGACTCTCTCTTTCCTAGATGTACTATTAAAGAAAGAAACTAATGGTAAATTAAACAGAACAATTTACCATAAACCAACATGGTCTGCACAGTATTTGCATTACAGCAGGTTTGTGTCATTTCAATATAAATTATCAACAGTTCGTGGTTGCTTTTCAAGAATTGACAGGTTGGTTAGTCAAGATTCCTAAAGAAAATGGAATATAATAAAGCAATTAACGATTTAATGCCTAATGGCTATCCCAGACAATTAATTGAATCAATTATTAAAAGGGGAATTAAACAGAAACGTATTATGGGCCCGAAAAGAAAACAGTCTACCTAAACATCCCATTTAAGGACCAGTTTCCCGAATGGCACAGAAGGAAATTGAAGCTAGCACATTTAATGCAGCTAAATTAAGCATCATTATTTAAGGTAACACACTTGCCTTTTCCTGCAATCAAAGAGAAACAGCCGTTAATGTCGATATCAAATATTATTTACCAATATACATGCGCAAGTTGTCGATCAACTTACGTAGGCCGATCGACCAGACGGTTAATTACCGAATGAGAGAACATTGCAACTTGAACGCCTGTTTTAAATCAAATGGTGAATACACGGCTGCTATTGCGCAATACGTCATCGAAACATCGCACGTATGTTCTCCAGACGTAACATTCAAAGTAATTACTAAATGCGAAAACAAAAGGGAGCTAGCCACATACGAAGCCTTATGGATAAACAAATTGCAGCCGGATTTATGTAAGCAGAAGAAGCACGTACATTGGGACGAATAAAAACTCAACCCGATCAAAGACAAAACAAAATTGGAAATTGTGATCAATCGGATCTTTGTGAAACTGTCCGTGCAAAGCTACTATCCGCGTACGCAAAACGCGGCATTGGAATATATGAAGCTAGCACTCCGACAAAATTTAAAAAATACTTGAGTATCAAATATGATGCCACAGTCGTCACACTTATGAATCAGTACAAGAGGAATAAGATGCAGATTGTTAAGCAAGTGGAAAATACGTCGTTCCTTAATAAATGTTTAAAATTTAATGTTATACCGAAATGTTTTAGGTTTAAACTTTCATTCGTTTTGGATAAAGTAGGATATACTCTTAAGCATGAGCTTTGTTTATATTTAATAAAAATATCGATTAATAAACTAAACAAACGTAAATTTGAACTGATTAGAGAGAAGATTAAAATAAGATCCATATTACTCGCGAGATTACATATGTTGGATTTCAGACACATTGAAGATTTCACAGACAAAACGAGGGATAATAATAATTTTAAAAAATAGACAAAAGCATGAAAAAAAAACTAGCAAACTTAGGAATTAAATGCCCTTTGAGAAATAAGAGAATTGATGGGGTCATGTCCAAACGTTCAGTTAATTTATCGAAATGGATCTCATGGAAGATCAAAAACAAATTCTTTATCTTGGACTTAATACTGCGATCCCTATTGATTACGAACCTAGGAATGAGATAATTACGGAAACAGTAAGGATTGCCCAGTTCCTCCCAGACAAAGATAAGACTAGGTTTGAATTGGATGTGTCCAAAGCGGTGTTAGAGCATAAAGAGGTGAGATGCAAGCAGAGTTATG
>JAQBSW010003524.1:25000-81845 GCA_029291075.1 Eudiplozoon nipponicum
AAAGTCTGACTCGATTTTACTTCTATTTATTATTTAGGCTGACCAGTAAGTATTTATGCGTTCGCGTGTAAAGATCTTTATCTCTGTATTGCAAAGTGATGTCTGATATCTGGTCATTCTTGTATGGATTGATTGAGAGTTAACCAACTTTTCTTATTTTTGGCTGATACGTGTACGACTGTTATATTCCCGAGTTTGTCTTTCGTTTCGCTATGTTCCTCAATTTGTTCTGTTCGCTTGGTAACAGCGTAGGGTGTGCGGATTGCACTTTTGAATGCTCATATTGTTTAGAAATTTTTGTTGCAGATGTTTTTTCCCTTTCAGTTTGTTGCCAAACCGATTGAACGTTTGTTGAGTCTGGTCGAGGGCGTGTTTGGTCTTGTCTGGTAACTAGTAAATTTTTGAATTTTTGTATTCGTGGCCAGTCGATTAGAATATCACGTTGATGAAAATTTTGAATATTTAGGCCAGGTGCTTGTTGTTTTATATAAAGGGCTTCATAAATAAATAATACTTTTTCTGGTTTTGCTTTATGTAGAATTGCGAAATTGGTCGAATTGACTGGGTGCCCCGTTTCCAATATATGACCGGAAATAGCTAATTTTCCTGACGTGGCCAAGCCTTTGTTGATCAATTTCTGTGGTAAATGTTGCTGGATTCTGTTTATCAGCTTCTTCGTTCGTCCAATATATGCGCTACCGCACATACATGAGAATTTGTTGACTATGAATGATTTGGAGAGAATTGGCAATTGATCTTTGGCATCCAACCTCATAATTCTCTGTGTGCTAAATGTTATATAAATTTTACATTGGGAAAATTCTCCTTAGTTATTCTATTTATGGCCTTTAAATGGTAAGCTTAGGAAAACATGTTTGACGGTATCTTCGTGCAAATCTGCCGTGGTTGTCATCAATGAAATGCCCTGGGTGGTTGTTTCCTTAGGTAGCCCAGTTCTTCCTCGATCTTTTGTCCAGAGCAGACCTTCCTGATTCCATTTGCTAGGATGTTAACTAAGTTTCTTTTGTGGGATTTTGGCACACTACTGTTGTAGTGAATGTATTGTTCGATGAAACTGGATTTTCTATGTATGGCCAGTGTCAATTCACCATTTTCTTCTCGAGTGACTTGGTTGTCCAGGAAGGTAATATTATTGTCTTTCTCTACCTACCATGCTACATTTCTATCAGTATTTTTTAATTCCACATAATTATGTGAAAATGGAGCATCTGCTATATAATACTACTATATGTAAATTTTTGATGTTGTTGATGATGATTTCTGTTTATGTTCGCTTTTTATTTTGAACACTATATGGAAGATATGAAGGTGACCTTCTGTTCTTTACTCCAAAAAAACAATCCTAGACAGATCTTGGAACATACCAAAATACAGGCCAGAAATGAAGTTATAATGAAAGTATAAATGCTTCTGATTTTAGACGTTTAACCACTACAGAGAAACGGCGCTAGCTTGACAAGATTGATACATTGGAACTTCACGGTCGTGTGAAGCCGATTTATTGCAGAAGTAGAATATCAAAATATCAAAAAAGGAACCGGATAAACAACCTAGGTAACAAAGTTTCGAAGATAAGTTTTCGCACTCATCCGCACTGCATGAAGCTTTGCCTTATATACTAATTTATTTTTATTCAGTCTTTCTTTTAGGTGGGTCCTATTTGATGTCGCTTTCCATCTTAAGGTCCAACCGTACATCTACAATCTGTCATTTTGGAGGAAACATCGCGGCATTATTTTGTAATGTAAATATGTTGTCAATATCAACAACACATTGCCAAAGATAGCAAATGCATTTCATAAACTAAAACAGTCCCATTCTTAATGGGATCTCGTCAGTCTTTATCTGAGTTTCAGAGCACGGTATTTAAATCGTGCCACCGACATCCAGCATATGTTATAAAGTCTTGCCCACCTAAACTGACACATTGACTCGATTGGAAGAAGTTTGGAGCCATCTTTCGCATTTCGCTTAATTGATTCTACAAATTTAAATTTCGCTTATTTGTTTTCATTCACCAATTTTTAGATGCCTGTTCGTCAAATCAATCGGATTTCTCTCACACTTCAACTACCTCATTAGTAACGCCAAATAGCACTATTACTGGCGAGGAGTCTGTAAAATCGACGCTTGGTTTATCAACAAATATATCCACACTGCTTCCTCAAGATCACCAGGCATATCCTATTACTCGCAAGCATATTTTAGAGATGAGACGTAGACTTTATTCCATTGATAGTAATGAAAGTCGGGTTGAGCTGAGCCCTGCAGCCATTCGTCCTGACAAGTTCACACTGGTAGCGATTCTACATGCTCTGGAGACACATGTCTGGCTTGAGAATCGACGTAACCAGGCATCGTTGTTAACTAGAATGCAAAGGTAATTTGCTCCTTTTCGTTTATGCATAGTTTTTAGTGCATTTCTTGTTTATCCAACGTCGATCCGTTCTATTATATAGCATCTCAATTTTCGGTCAGATTTTTTGTGAGGTGCGGATTGCAGTATTGAATACTCATATTGTTTCTAAGTTTTTGTCTCCGTATGTGCAGCTACTTTTTCCTGGCGGTGCCAAGCCTTTTTTAATCAATTTCTGCGGTAAATGTTGCTGAATTCTGTTAATCAATTACTTCTTCGTAAGTCCAATATATGTGTTACAGCACATACACGAGAATTTATAGACTGAATACATTCATTACAGCAGCGGTGTGCCAAAATCCCAAAAAAGAAACTTAGTTAACAACCTAGAAAGCAGAATCAGGAAGATCTGCTCTGAATATGAGATCGAGGATGTATTGGGCTACCTGAGGAAAAAATATACATATACCTTCTTTATACCTTTCACTGGAAATATATATATATATATTTATGTGTGTGTGTGTGTGTGTGTATATATAT
Source organism: Eudiplozoon nipponicum (assembly GCA_029291075.1). Lineage (NCBI taxonomy): Eukaryota > Metazoa > Platyhelminthes > Monogenea > Mazocraeidea > Diplozoidae > Eudiplozoon > Eudiplozoon nipponicum. The sequence continues at coordinate 27,918 of JAQBSW010003524.1, forward strand.
ATTTATTCCAAGCCGGTAAGAGTACCAACACTATGTGTCACTCCCTGATACCAACACTTTGTATGGATTTGCTGGAGCAACAGGTAAATACTGTTTGCAAGTATGTAGTAGGTGTTGCGAACCTAGTAACAAATTAGTTCAGTTGTGACCAGAAGGATAAACCAAAGGCAGCATGAACGGAAAGTATAATCTCATGCACATTCGTTTCGTGCTTACTGGCGACTCATCAGTAGGAGCCGGTATTACGCCCTTTAACCACTATATATTTGGTAGAAGAATGTGGAAAAATAGGACGGTACAATCTCCTAGACGAATGTGAAACATGTAGTAGTGAAGCTAACATAATCTGAAGTCAACGACAATACGACTTCAATGCTAACTCACACTATATAATATATATACGGAGTCTGTAAAGGATACTAACACTATGGCCATTGTGTTAGTAACTGATACCAAATATATAGTGGTTAAAGGGCGTAATACCGGCTCCTACTGATGAGTCGCCAGTAAGCACGAAACGAATGTGCATGAGATTATACTTTCCGTTCATGCTGCCTTTGGTTTATCCTTCTGGTCACAACTGAACTAATTTGTTACTAGGTTCGCAAAACCTAATACATACTTGCATATATATTAGTTCTTCGCAACAAACAGTATTTAACTGTAATATATTGAATTGAATGATGTCATGCTTACCGCGAAATGTGATAACTGATATCGATGAAGGCCAGAGTGTATGGTTTAACTGGAGTAACAGGTGTTCGGAAATTGTTGTAATTCTCATTTTGGGTGAACTTTAGCATAAATTTATATCCATCAGGTTGGTATCATGTACCGACTCGGAAACCATAGTGTTAGTATCCGGTACTCATCGATTTCAAAAAGGTATCAGTTACTAACACAATGGCCATAGTGTTAGTATCCTTTACAGACTCCGTATATATATTATATAGTGTGAGTTAGCATTGAAGTCGTATTGTCGTTGACTTCAGATTATGTTAGCTTCACTATTACAGGTTTACACATTCGTCTAGGAGATTGTACCGTCCTATTTTTCCACATTCTTCTACCAAATATATAGTGGTTAAAGGGCGTAATACCGGCTCCTACTGATGAGTCGCCAGTAAGCACGAAACGAATGTGCATGAGATTATACTTTCCGTTCATGCTGCCTTTGGTTTATCCTTCTGGTCACAACTGAACTAATTTGTTACTAGGTTCGCAAAACCTAATACATACTTGCATATATATTAGTTCTTCGCAACAAACAGTATTTAACTGTAATATATTGAATTGAATGATGTCATGCTTACCGCGAAATGTGATAACTGATATCGATGAAGGCCAGAGTGTATGGTTTAACTGGAGTAACAGGTGTTCGGAAATTGTTGTAATTCTCATTTTGGGTGAACTTTAGCATAAATTTATATCCATCAGGTTGGTATCATGTACCGACTCGGAAACCATAGTGTTAGTATCCGGTACTCATCGATTTCAAAAAAGGTATCAGTTACTAACACAATGGCCATAGTGTTAGTATCCTTTACAGACTCCGTATATATATTATATAGTGTGAGTTAGCATTGAAGTCGTATTGTCGTTGACTTCAGATTATGTTAGCTTCACTATTACAGGTTTACACATTCGTCTAGGAGATTGTACCGTCCTATTTTTCCACATTCTTCTACCAAATATATAGTGGTTAAAGGGCGTAATACCGGCTCCTACTGATGAGTCGCCAGTAAGCACGAAACGAATGTGCATGAGATTATACTTTCCGTTCATGCTGCCTTTGGTTTATCCTTCTGGTCACAACTGAACTAATTTGTTACTAGGTTCGCAAAACCTAATACATACTTGCATATATATTAGTTCTTCGCAACAAACAGTATTTAACTGTAATATATTGAATTGAATGATGTCATGCTTACCGCGAAATGTGATAACTGATATCGATGAAGGCCAGAGTGTATGGTTTAACTGGAGTAACAGGTGTTCGGAAATTGTTGTAATTCTCATTTTGGGTGAACTTTAGCATAAATTTATATCCATCAGGTTGGTATCATGTACCGACTCGGAAACCATAGTGTTAGTATCCGGTACTCATCGATTTCAAAAAAGGTATCAGTTACTAACACAATGGCCATAGTGTTAGTATCCTTTACAGACTCCGTATATATATTATATAGTGTGAGTTAGCATTGAAGTCGTATTGTCGTTGACTTCAGATTATGTTAGCTTCACTATTACAGGTTTACACATTCGTCTAGGAGATTGTACCGTCCTATTTTTCCACATTCTTCTACCAAATATATAGTGGTTAAAGGGCGTAATACCGGCTCCTACTGATGAGTCGCCAGTAAGCACGAAACGAATGTGCATGAGATTATACTTTCCGTTCATGCTGCCTTTGGTTTATCCTTCTGGTCACAACTGAACTAATTTGTTACTAGGTTCGCAAAACCTAATACATACTTGCATATATATTAGTTCTTCGCAACAAACAGTATTTAACTGTAATATATTGAATTGAATGATGTCATGCTTACCGCGAAATGTGATAACTGATATCGATGAAGGCCAGAGTGTATGGTTTAACTGGAGTAACAGGTGTTCGGAAATTGTTGTAATTCTCATTTTGGGTGAACTTTAGCATAAATTTATATCCATCAGGTTGGTATCATGTACCGACTCGGAAACCATAGTGTTAGTATCCGGTACTCATCGATTTCAAAAAAGGTATCAGTTACTAACACAATGGCCATAGTGTTAGTATCCTTTACAGACTCCGTATATATATTATATAGTGTGAGTTAGCATTGAAGTCGTATTGTCGTTGACTTCAGATTATGTTAGCTTCACTATTACAGGTTTACACATTCGTCTAGGAGATTGTACCGTCCTATTTTTCCACATTCTTCTACCAAATATATAGTGGTTAAAGGGCGTAATACCGGCTCCTACTGATGAGTCGCCAGTAAGCACGAAACGAATGTGCATGAGATTATACTTTCCGTTCATGCTGCCTTTGGTTTATCCTTCTGGTCACAACTGAACTAATTTGTTACTAGGTTCGCAAAACCTAATACATACTTGCATATATATTAGTTCTTCGCAACAAACAGTATTTAAAGGTAAATACTGTTTGTTGCTGAGAATTAATGTAGTATGTAGTAGGTGTTGCGAACCTAGTTACAAATTAGTTCAGTTGTGACCAGAAGGATAAACCAAAGGCAGTATGAACGGAAAGTATAATCTCATGCACATCGCCAGTAAGCACGAAACGAATGTGCGTGCGATTAAACTTTCCGTTCATGCTGCCTTTGCTTTATCTTTTTGGTCACAACTGAATTAATTTGTTACTAGGAGTAACAGGTGTTCAGATATAATTCTAATTCTCAATGTTGGTGAACTTTAACGAACATTAAAATCTATTTTGTTGGTACTATGCACCGACTAGGCAACCATATTGTTGGTATCATGTACCATTTTGGCAACTATTATGTTGGTATCTAGTACTGGAACGATAGCCCTGGTGTTGGTACACTTTAAAAATTCGGTATATATATTGTATATAGTAAATTGACTTTGAATTCGCATTTTAGAAAACTTTATATGAAGTTAGCTCCACTACTGCAGGTTTACACATTCGTCTAGGAGATTGTATCGTCCAAATTTTCTGCCATTCCTCACTAAAATATATAGTGGGTAAAGAGCGTAATGCCGGCTCCCACCGATGAGTCGCCAGTAAGCACGAAATGAATGTGCACATGAGATTATACCGTTCGTTCATGTTGTGTTGTATTTATCCTTCCGGTCATATTTGAACTAATTCGTTATTAGGTGCCCAACACATAATAAACAATTACCTAGCAGCATGTTGGTTTCAATACGACGATAATAATAAGCCAGTCTTCATGGAATAAAGTATAATTTTATATACAAGTGTTTACGCATGTCTACATGAGATAATACGTTTCTTTCCTCTAGCATGGCTAAATAATTTATATGAACTTGATTATAGTACAGCCTCCAAACACGTGCGCACATTTAATGCAGCTAAACTACAAGTGTTATTTAATGTAGCGCATTTGTCTTTCCCGGTATATAAATAACAGCATACGTTTATATCGGCCTCAAATATTATCAATCAAATATCTGTGTGAATTGTCGATTAGCTTACATACGCTGACCGACCAGATGGTTAACGATCCGTATGTAACGACGTTGATATCCACATGCCTTTGTCAAATCGTCGCGGAATACATGTTTATAATTACGCAACTTATTTCTGTAAAGTAATACGTATTTTCATCAGGTTTTTCTTTTGAGATACATACCAAACGTTGTGGATCAGAACATTTTGTCTCAATTCAGGCAAGCATAAACAAAAAGTTCGGGCCATCAGCCAGAGCTGAAGGTGATATACACTAATTATTGTGCGTTCTTCTATTGCACATAATTACTTCATTTTAATTTCATGTTTGTTTTGCTTATAGAAAAAAACTATATATATATATTTATATATATATAGTCTTAACCCATTTTATAATGAAATCACGCCCAAATACGGTTGTTTGAGTATTCGCTTCAACATAGTACATATCTTCATTTATTAACAAGTTGGAGTCACATTAGCTCACGGCCACCATCGGCGAGTTCAATGTCTCATACAAATTTTCTTTCGTAGGTTTTACGTTATTTAACGGCCAAGTCACTGGTAATAACGTATCCAATTTAACAATGATTGATTGCGCGGGTGGTGGTAACAATTCTTTAAATCAAGTTTGCGAGCTTGAAGTAAACACCAATCCCATTGTATTTAACCAGTCGTCGAACAACATAACAAAACTACCGCCAGCCGCAACGCACTGACGCGTTTCGACCTTCCTTGATCATCATCAGAGTACGACGGCAAACTGACTATCGAGGATCAAACCGCATTGAATATATATGGAAATCAAATTTAGATATGCGGCTCTCACCTCTAGCAGTCTCGCATACATTGAACTTGACTGGAAATGTCGGCTGCACAATTTCTATGCAGTCACGAACATTAACTGTTTGCAGCTTTCGCCACATATACATATATAGGAAATACAATTTAAACAATAATTGATTGCGCGGGTGGTGGTAACAATTCTTTAAATCAAGTTTGCGAGCTTGAAGTAAACACCAATCCCATTGTATTTAACCAGTCGTCGAACAACATAACAAAACTACCGCCAGCCGCAACGCACTGACGCGTTTCGACCTTCCTTGATCATCATCAGAGTACGACGGCAAACTGACTATCGAGGATCAAACCGCATTGAATATATATGGAAATCAAATTTAGATATGCGGCTCTCACCTCTAGCAGTCTCGCATACATTGAACTTGACTGGAAATGTCGGCTGCACAATTTCTATGCAGTCACGAACATTAACTGTTTGTAGCTTTCGCCACACTCATATATATAGTCAATACAATTAAACTATAATTGTTACCACCACCCGCTCAATCAATTATATTTTAACACCACCCGCGCAATCAATTATAGTTTAATCTTATTGTCTATATATAAGAGGTTTAAAATTTTTTGAACCACGACTATGGCGTTTCCACATCCAGGGGTGCAAGCATAGGCTAAAATTCTGATAACGGTCGGAAAAAACTCAATTTGGATGAAAACACCTTCATAGGCCGTCTGCTGCCTCTGGGCACGGTCGCCTTTATTAACTTAGCCTATATTGTTTGGGTCGTTTGTGCTGTTTCCCTCAGAATTTTTATCTTCGACGCTACTTCTGGCTCATTGACGACATAACATCAGTTTTGTTTATCATTCTTTTTGTGACTAACAGCAAACTCATTGCGAAGATTACAAGCCTGGATGTTATTTCCTCTTAGATTCGCATAGTTCTAATAGAAGTTATGTACAGTTGCTATTGCATGACAGCCAGATTTTTACTCAGGTATATCCATAACATCGTTCCGGATGTTGTTGGGTGCGCTGGTTGCGCTAGCTATCGTTGGCTTCACCGTAGTCTTGCTTCAAACTTATCTCTTTTTTAAATACTAAAATTTGTGCGTAATATAGGCAAATGAATGGGTTATTCCGATAACCAATAGACTTATCTTACCAATTTATTGAAACATTGCGTCGGCCTTTTGATGCTCTTGCGTTCATAGCAGAGAAACATCATCGCCTGTCTATTTGAATGTCGTTGGATCTGTCTCGATGACATGTAATTATCTCATTGTCATTATTAATGTCGCTGCGCTCAGTGGCTAAGTGCCGTCGGTGTTGCTTAAACGAAGACTTCGCCACAATTATATTAAGGCTAAGAGAACTATTTTTTAGCCCGGTGCCTTTGCTACAGCTATTTTTGACTATTGTCCATTTGCCTACACGATTACACATTGAGTCTTTGTTTAGTTCGATGTTTTAATCAAACGCAGATAATAGGATGTATGAATGCCGCTTAAGATCAGATGTTACAACTAATAAATTTTCAAATAAACAATCTCTACCGTAAACAGGGGGATTAAAAGGTAGTCTACACGCTCATGACGCCCAGAACAAGGTTTTCTATGCGTAGTTTAAGAATGTGTTTAAATCTCACGTCGAATAGGGATTTCGATGAAAACCGGTTCGTAGGAAAGTCAAATTTTACCTGACAGCATTACTCTTTCATTGCGAAGTAAGGAGGGTCGCCTCTTTGCGTGCTGGACTCAAATAAGACACATTGGAGTTTTTAAAGCAACTCTGTTCTCCGGGAAAAAAAGAAGTGGGAGAAATGGACGGACTAAGTGTGTTTACGGATTAAACTTTACTATGAATTTCACGGTTATTTGTCAGTAATAGGTCAGTTTTCAAACACTGATATAATTCTGTGCTTTTTAAATAAAAATTTGCGAGTGTGAAGTAAGCACCAAACTTATTGTGTTTGACTAGCCGTCGAACAACATAGCATAACCACTGTTAGTCACACATAGATTAACGCATTTTGATCTTCCATGATGATCATAATCAGAGTACGACGGCAAACTGACTCAGCGAAGATCACATCAAATATATATATATATATATATATATATATATATATATATATATATATATATATATATATATATATATATATATATAGGTGTGAGTGACGGTAGTTTTGCTATGTTGTTCGACAACTGGTTGAATACAAAGGGCTTGTTGTTTACTTCAAGCTCGCAAACTTCATTTACGGAATTGTTACCTCCACCCTCGCAATCATTGATTGCTTAGTTGTTTCACCTGTATTTCTGTGTTGTCTTTCTGTCATATATCGAATAAAATTATTTTTACATTCACCTACTGCAATGACTTTAGGCAGATTAAAGTTCACACCTCTCAAATTTGTCAAACTCTCTTTGTTACCAAACAAGTTTTTATGCATATGCTGGCCTTTTACGATAAATATCTGCACAAAATTTGTTTACTTAAATTTTCACTTTTTGGCATTTAAAAATTGTTTTCAAGCTCAGCAGCCACTCCTGATCGTGTAGATATTTTTGAGATAACAATGACAATGTGGCACTGCCTTGAGCCAATTTTAGTCGACTCTAGACGGCCTTCCGTTTTCGTTATGAGTCAACTTCTGCAGACAATAGCAAACGGTTTGGAATTGGATCCGCTGCAGATCTCTGGAAATCGTAAGAACAGGTGAAAATTGAAATATATATTACATTGATAGTAAGCGTAACTACTTGCATTCGCTTTAGTTTCTTTACACTTATCCGTATTAGACAGGTAATTATTTGTTTTTATCACTCCCTTATTGTGTCTTAAATCCCTAAGTCTTGTTATAATATAGTACAATCAGTTTAAGTATAATGGTAAATTTACACCGGATAAATAGGCTAATTTGTCTCAATTCAACTAATCGTCACAACTGTATTGTTTTGGTTTCCAATACTCATGTTTTTTCCTATGCAGAAGGGGATAAATGCTGGTTTCTTTCAACCGTGTTTGTGAGCTTGAAGTAAACACCAATGTAATTAACTAGTCGTCCAACAACATAGAAAAAAAATTAAAAAATAATTGATTGCGCGGGTGGTGGTAACAATTCTTTAAATCAAGTTTGCGACCTTGAAGTAAACACCAATCCCATTGTATTTAACCAGTCGTCGCACAACAGCGGTTTGATCCTCGCTAGTCAGTTTGCCGTCATACTCTGATGATGATCATGGAAGGTCGAAACGCGTCAGTGCGTTGCAGCTGGCGGTAGTTTTGTTATTTTGTTCGTAGACTGGTTAAATACAATGGGGTTGGTGTTTACTTCAAGCTCGCAAACTTGATTTAAAGAACATAAAAAACTACTGTTAGTCCAACAGTACGTGCAACTGACAGTAGTTTTTCTTTGTTGCTTGTCTGGTTAAATACAATGGGATTGGTGTTTATTTCAAACTCACAAATTTGATTTAAAGAATGGTTTTCACCACCCGTGAAATCAATGATTGTCTAATTGTAAATGCTAGTTTGTTTCTGGTGTTACAAATATTTCTCGGTTTTACACATTGATGGTTACAATTCTTTGTGGCTTTACCACTGTGTGTTTGGGCACCCACGTGGTTCATTATGGTTAAAGTTATAACTACAACCTCGTTTTATCTATGGAGACTGGATCATATAGTAGGTTCGATGATTGGTCTTCCTTTAAATCTCATTTATTTATATAGTCGAGATTTCAGCGCTCTTCGTTTCGTGTACAAAACAGAACGATGTCGAAAAGTCAGACTACCATGATCCACAGCTCTAAAGTAGAAATAAGAAACCAATAATTATGAAACTAATAGTTATGTGATGATGATGATGATGATGATGATGATGATGATGATGATGATGATGATGATGATGATGATGACTACCGTTAGTCCAACAGTACGTGCAACTGACAGTAGTTTTTCTTTGTTGCTTGTCTGGTTAAATACAATGGGATTGGTGTTTATTTCAAACTCGCAAATTTTATTTAAAGAATGGTTTTCATGATGATGAATACATGCAAAAATACTCACGGCGGACTTCCAGCAGCGTTTTCTGGCTCTTGTCTACAACTTAAGTCCGTAAATCGTTGATTAATGATCTGTTGGAATGTAAAGGCTGTTATCTCGCGAGCTAGTACATCTTTCACGGATATAAAACTTCACAAGCTTTGCGTTCATATTGTTTTTCTCTAGGAAACAAAAATGACTGAGTTGTCAACAATGTCTTCATTGAGCCTAGCACGCGAGAAAAAGCGAGTCTTCAATCCAAATACGAGAGGAATACAGTAGAGTATGGTGCTGACTTTCTGGTATATTATGCTGCACCGAAAGCCTTATGTGAATTGGAAGCAATGAACTCTTGTTTCGTAAACCTGATTCTCTGTTGTAAAAGTGTACACACCAACTCATCTAATTTGCTAATGAAAGACATGAATTCTCTGAGATACTATCAAATAGGCCTCTGTCCTTTAGAGACCTTCAGACATTACAGTGGCTGCCAATGGTTTGAACATTATTCGATTAAAACTTATTGGAAAATGAAGCTTTTGGAAGGTGGACCCTAGCTGAAAGCATCTGTGGTGGTGGCATCCAGCCATCCAATCATGCCTTTAGTATTAACCTGGTCGTGATATACTCACCTTTCCAGCATCACTGTGATCTATTATCTTTGCTAAAACTGTCTGAAAAGTTGTGTAAACCTCTGGAACCACTTATATATTTCACTAAGCGTCAAATACAACGTGTTTAAGTTAATCTTGCTGTTGGTTTTTATGTGGTTGTGACTTGAGGGATGACCAATTGTTGCTGCCATTGCCTAGTAAGCTCATTGCCAGCTTAGCTTCTGGAGGCATTACTCAGGATCAAAACATATGAAATGATCAGTTCTCTGCGGCTGCTGTTTGATGTACCATCATCATCATCATCATCATCAAACCTTGTTTTGAGTCCGCAAATGTCTTCCAGTTCATAGAAAGTAAGAGTTTCTAGGCCTATCTTGTAACAGTGTTGACTGGCCACTTCATCACTAACCACGATATTTGCAATATGTGGTGTATTGAGGATGCTTTGATAGTGGTTGGCAACTATCACTTCAAAGACTGGTGGAGCCCATAGACCCTTGGCAGAATGCTCACTGTTAATATTATGGGATCTGAGCGTAAAATTCAAACAAATTCTAAAGCTTTGATGCTGCTTCCAATTAATTATTAGCATTAGGCCAGTGGTTTTCTCCATCCACCACGCCTAGCAGATGCTATTTGTACACTATCGGCTGTAGATACAAAAGGCTTCCATTAAGACATTCTGCAGTATTGTATTCGTTTACATTACACCTGTGTTAAGTCGGAATACGAGACCTCGTGAAATGGAATTTAAATCGGATTCTGGCCTCTAGAGAATTCTGTTCACAGCAACCAGACAGGCTAATTGCAAAATTGGAGAGCGTGATTCCAGTGTCGAAGAAGCTTCCACCCAGGATCTATCTTCATAAATTTCTGTTTTCTGCGCAGTCTTGACGTAGTTTGGCGTTGAAATCACTAGCAATAACTATGGTGTCGGAACGGCGTACAAAGGCAAAAACCAAATCTATTATCTATTTTACTGACGTCTTTTTCATTAGCAGACTGATTGAGTTTTCGCGTACACATTTCCGACTCCGAGAATCAGTTTGCCTACACAGAACATAGCATAAATCAAATGTTAAATTATAGCTCCAGCCGTGTAAAGCTTCTGCTACAGCATTGGATTGCAGAAAAACAACAATATGCCTAGCTAGATCGTTCTCCTATTGGCGTGGCAGAAGAATCGCCTTTTCCCGTGAACTAGGCCCAAATAAGACACATTTCGAAGGGCTTAAAGAAATTCTGGTATCCAGGAGACAATCAATATTGATACCACGCCGTTCACTAGTCGTGAAAGATCGACTCATCATGCAGAGCAATGCATAGTTTATTAGTAACTAATATTTTACTGGCCTATAACCGCAATAAAGATAACGCAAAAAAACAAGAAAATGATTTCAAAAATTAATAATTTAGGCAAACAAATTATTAAAGGAAAATGATCTATGACGGGTAGCATATAGGTAACACACTGAATAAAGGCAATCTAAACCTCTACACAAAACCATTATGGCTAAGTCAGCTCTAAGGCAAGGCCACATCAGCAGTACAGTTTTCACTGTATCATGTATTGCTCCCACGTAATCCACTTAGTGTTTAAACACTTCTTTTTGTTATCGCGTGCTGCATTGTCCAACACTTCGACAGTCAAATACTCAAGGACTGCAGCCAAGAAAACCGGAGCACCTGCACCAACACGCTCAGTGTAGTTGCCTTTGTGCAGACGGTGAACACGACTGACTTGGAGCTGAAGACCAGTCGAGCAGATCGGATCTTGGCCTTAGTGCGAGACTTCACCACGATGAAACTAAATGCAAATATATTTCGCGAGCTAGGAGATGTTTCTAGGTAGTGTTCTCGATTTTATGTGCGCATAAATTGCCAAGAAGTGGCGCTATACGGTTTCCCATAGCAACACCATTGACTTGGCACAACATTGGTCTCCAAACGTGCATTAAACATTTGACTTGCAGGCTAATATAAACTTTTTGTGCCATTTACTCAGATAATAATATCCGAATAATTAATTTTGCTAAGGTGGGATGAAATCGCCATTGTCTTTTCTAATAGAATTTTGATGAACATCAGTGTAACGTCTGTTGCGGACATTGTTTAATCGGAAAAATTCTTGTTCTTCTTTCGTTACGCGATGAGTAATTCTACTTTTTTACGTGTTAATAACGCTTTTAATTGTGAAATTCGCCGCCTTTTTCTTGTGCGGGACTATTGGTAGCGCTTGAAGATGGATAAAATCTTGAATCCTTTACATTTCCAGGTGCACCGATTATTGGCCTTGATTAGTGGGTTCTCACTTGTCACATCATTTTGAAGCCCTCCATCAGCTGCTTGTCTGAAAATGACGTTGGAAAAAGATTTCCCATATTTCGAAGTTTTGAGACTACTTTTCCAGTCCCATCGTTAGAGTTGACACCATATGCGCATAAAAAACTACTTGTTGTATTTCAACTCAATATTTAAATGCCTTTAATTGTCTGCATTTTGGTGCGGATCATTGACATTATTTGACTTATTAGCGAGTTTCCTGTACTTGTTTGAGCCATCCTTAGGTAAGTTCGGAAGCAGATCATCGTGGTCTGCAGCTTTTCGGTCTTTTGGAAATAAAATTTAATTCTGATGGTCTTACAAGATTAGCGCTCTACATTTGTGATAAGTAACTCCTTCAGGGATCAATACTGCTGCAGTGAACTTATAAAATTTATTTCTAAAGTTTTCGACCAAGCTGTCAAAACGATGCTTCAGCGGTTAGCAGATTGTTGCTACAATCATTTATTGCTGTGCTAACTTTTTATGTTCTAGGTCTTTTGCGGGAACAATTTGTAACAAATTGGTGTTTGTTTGATGCAAACACTTTTTCCATCTCTTCAGCCTGTCTGGTCCAAAAGGATTCAAGATCAACTTCCAGACTGTTCGTAAATTGGCTTGGAATTTCTTTGTGTGTATTGTTATAGGCCGAGCTAGCAGGAACTTTTGCCTAGTTTCGAGAATTTCCAGACTTTCCAGAGTGTGGCCCATTTTACGGTATGTATCGGTATATTTATCGTAGTCCGCCTGGAACTAGTATACTCTGTTCTACCACTTAGGTTTGGATACAACAGTTACATGTTCTATCTCACATCGAAACTGAATTTTGCTGTCTACCAATTCAATTATCTGTATCCGATAGGACAGATATTGCTAAAGTTCTTAATAAATTTCTTTCATGCGTTAGTATTGTGAACAGTGACTTTCACTCTTTATTTGATATTTAAAGTCCGATTATCTAAGAAAATGGGGATAGTTTCACCTACCGGTTTCGGTCTTTAGCATAACTTTCATTACATTTCTCTTACTGGGAAGTGCACACCGTTACAGATTACCGTTAATTGCAACTCTACAACCTAAGATGCAAGAATGGGTGGTAGATCAACGAACAGTATTAAAAGTGGTATGAATAAGCCTGGTTGACCTTTAGTTAAGAATAATTATATGAAATGGTGAGTATTAATAATAAATTAGGCGGCAAATCAATGCTTCTTTTCGCCTTAAGAGAATGCTAAATAAACGAATTATTCTTATTGGCACAATGCTGCTTAAAGAGTAAGATCGATGATTGCATAGATGGATGGATAGCGAGTTAATGGAGGCGTTCGTATACAAGTACTAACTTGACAGGAATAGCTTATTAGAATCATTCCTAAGAGAAACCATCATTCGGTAAAGGCTTTGGGTAGATAAACTCGTAATAGAAGTAAAATAATACGAAATGAATTAAGAGAAAAAATCTTTTAATTGCTACGACTGAAGAGCGAAAAATAGGTAAAAATGTTACCATTTTAGCATAGCTGAGACAGAGTTATAAAACCTGTTTTAGGCGTACTCTCTCAATTTACGTTATTCTATTTAGAGTCATAGTTTTTTTACTGGGTTTGATTATCACTTCTGATTCATCCAACGCACGTTCCTATCAAAATGTAAGGCTTCATTAAATATTGGGCCAAAACATTTTTCTTCAGCTGTTATATTCCTATCATCGCTTTTGTATTTTATTTCAATTAATTCTCTTATTATCCTGTGATTGCTCATCATAATTTTTTTACAACCTTCCCGGTCTATCTTATGGCCCATACCTTGTTGGTGTGTAGCTAGATCTTCTCTTGAACTGTGCCACAATTCCAGGTAATGGACACGTGACTTTTCTACATACATATGATTACAATGTTTGCTGGGTGTTGCATATACTTCAGATGTAAAAAGGGTTTCCATTTTGCGCTTTCTCGTTCGGCAGTTTACTGCTTGATGTGAGTGGATATTTTGTCACCGTTAGTTGCTAATGTTATTACTTTTCTACTTCATTGGAAATCTTGTTCATTTGCTCAACGTTAGAAAGCAATCTGTGTTGTGCTGTATGATTTTATGTTCTTGACTGCATGGCAATTGTACGGTCGACATTTCCAATTAAATATAATGTATTTAAGACGAGAGCCGTATATGTGATTTTCCCTATTTAGTTGTTGCATTGCGGTTTTATCCTCGTTAGTTGGTTTTCCTTGGAGCTCTGATGCCGATCATGGAAGATCGAAACGCGTCAGTGCGTGTAATTGGTGCTGATTTCACCGATATTGGTTTGGTCGTTTATGCAGACTCCCTCATAATTAACTAAAATTTTGTAGTCCAGCCGAGACTTAATTATCCCTAACTCCACAGTCAGAGTCTTCATGTGTTCAGACAATATTCTTACTAAGTTCTACAGTACCTCAGAAATCATTTTGCTCAACACAAATGCTTTATTTTAATCAATTATTTGTAGAAGTTTGCTCGTATGAAGCGCGTCCGTTTAGTAAAACAAAATAAAAATATTTATTATTTCATATTCACTTCTGCGAGGACATTCTGTTGTCTTAGACCGCTGGCGCGTTCTAGGCCTCAAAAATGGCTACTGCTACAACTGGCGATGGTTTTTGTCTGTTGTGCGACTGGTTCGATATAACGAGATTGGTGTTTATACCAAACTTGCAACCTTAATTTGAAGATTTTCGGATGAGAGTATTGTGTCTGCTGGATTAGTTAACAAGTTTTGTAAGTTATTGTCTTTAGCTATGTAAACGGAGACGTTTTTGCCTTTCTCTAAATCCACGTAAAACAATAACTGGCTTTATATATTTAAACGAACATTGGTTGCGCGGGCGGTGATAACATTTGCTATAATCAAGGTTGCGAACTTGATATAAACACCGTACCCATTAATTATTTACTTATTTTAGTATAAACGTGGTACGACGGTGTGAACCATGTCTCGATGGCCGATCGTACATGGGCTAACGGGGCTATGGCGGTGGTGTCACCAGGGCGTGGTGGATTTCCGACCGGCAATCGGATCTCCTATAAAATACCACATGAGCCCGACGACGGCACCATGACTCGGCGTGTGTTCCCCGCCACAAAAGGGTTCAACAGCCACAGGATTACATGGACTCCTGGACAGTACCCCGTACTTCCGAATGGCGAATGAGCTCTCAACAGCCACCGGCAACCATGCAACTTACTGCTGCCTTGCAGACTGCGCTTGGATGTGCAAAGGCTAGAGGTGCGTCCTCGATCAAAAAGCCGAGTGGTGAGGGGACACCACTTGTACCAAATTCCCAAGAAACTCCATGAAATATCACCGTCGTAAAGGCCATCCCCTCCTCAACGTGGTACGACGGTGTCAACCATGTCTCGATGGCCGATCGTACATGGGCTACGGGCTATGGCGGTGGTGTCACCAGGGCGTGGTGGATTTCCGACCGGCAATCGGATCTTCTATAAAATACCACATGAGCCCGAAGGCGGCACCATGACTCGGCGTGTGTTCCCCGCCACAAAAGGGTTCAACAGCCACAGGATTACATGGACTCCTGGACAGTACCCCGTACTTCCGAATGGCGAATGAGCTCTCAACAGCCACCGGCAACCATGCAACTTACTGCTGCCTTGCAGACTGCGCTTGGATGTGCAAAGGCTAGAGGTGCGTCCTCGATTAAAAAGCCGAGTGGTGAGGGGACACCACTTGTACCAAATTCCCAAGAAACTCCATGAAATGTCACAAATACCGTTCATGCTACGGCGTCCCCGGCAAGCGACGCGCTCTGTATCAGTGCGAAAACACCTGTTTATTTCGGGTGTTGGAATGTTCGATGTTCCGAAATGGCTGCCAACCGCCCGGCATGGAGAGGTATAATCCGGGATTTCTATGGAGCCGGCTTATCCTCCAAAAGGAGTCAGCCGCAGTAAAGTAAAAAAGTACTGGAGCCGGCTTATCCTCCAAAAGGAGTCAGCTGCAGTAAAGTAAAGTAAAATTTTATAGTGTGGAAAATGCAATTCTACTGGATTAATTGCCTTTTCTTCACTATAAAATTCTTAGTTTATACTGACATATATAAGTACTTAATGGGTTAGGTGTTTATATCAAGCTCGCAACCTTGATTATACTGAATAACTGGATTATCTTGAATTAATCGTGGAAAACGGGGAATCTTCGTAATGCGCTAAATTAGACTAGCTACACCCAATTGAAGGAATTTAACCAACACTATATATGTCAAACTAAAATGACGATTCAGCTAAAGGGTAATGGAGTGAGAACTACTTGTCTTACAGAATATGTTAGTCATTGCGTTTACCCTATTTATGAAGCTTGCAAATTTGTTGATAACAACTCCTTGGACTTCAGACTTGAGAATCCTTTTCTTATTTTAACTTGCATCGGAAGAAGTGTGAATGAATTTGACTGATAGCATTGCTTCTTAATATCGCATATGTTTTGCTACATCCATATATACAGTAAATTCAACCTTGTTGCAAGTAATCCAAGATTGCAGTAGAGAGATTTGTTTAATTCGTTGATATTTTGGATTTTATTCGCTGATGTACTCCATCTCTTTTTTATGCTTGCATCTATGCATATGCTATTGAATGACTGTTAAATTTATTATTGAATAATGCGCAACAACACACGTATATTGGAATTTGCGATAATAGTATGTTTATTTTTGTTTTCCGAATCAATTTCACTAGGCTGCTAAATAAAATCATCAAATATCATAAGATATCGCCACCGGTAATTGAGATTCAACCTACAATATTTCCTCACGAACAGCTCACTCTTTTGCCAGAAGTTACTAACAATAGTTTGACTGGAAAATTGTTTTCGCAGCCCTCTCTGTCGGCGGTGGATTTATCTCGTGCAAAAATGGATCTGTCTCTATCGTCTTCTCACTTTACTTTAGACTCCAATGCTTGTACAACTCGGAAGATGTGCACATCTGTACTGGAAGAAGAGAGTGAGTTTTCATCCCCTTGTAATACTGCCGATTTGCTAAAATCTGATTCGCTATCTTCCACGAGTAGCCGAGCTACTAAGGGTTCAACTTATGCCGAAATGAAAGTTGGATTTTTACGCAGTTCAATGTCAGTTGAAAGGATGGTCAACAAGCTATTGCATCAGGTCGCAGACTTAAGCTCATCGGCAATGCTGTTAAATGCAGATGATCCCGCAAAACAAAGGTCTAATCAGTTAAAAAAGACGAGGCGATCGCATGACATGCAGAAAGAAAAGAAAGATACTGAATTGAAACACACGGCAGGTTTTGATTTTGACTCTATGGTGGTGAGTCTCGATTGGTCGAATCCGGCACTGGCGTTCAGTAGTCCAGTTAACATTCTTTCACCATCGGCTCATGCCATTAAGGTATGTTTTTGTTCTGTATTCTGAAAAAATTGAAATTCTACCTCCATTTGCCATAATATTGACGCTGAAAAACTTACAACTTGCTTACTTATTCCTAAAGTAAACGCATTTAATACAAATGACATTATGTACATTAATTTCTTAATCTTCATTCAGCTACTCAATTTTAAGCCAAACCAATTTTAACGGATTTCTTTGATTACTTTGTAAATTCTTTGTACGCAGGCCTCATTCCGAATCTCTCGGCAAATGTGAACTCTTGTTGCAGTGGTGGATCATATGACTTACGTAACGTGCTTTATCGCTCTTAATAAAATAGTTTTAGGCTCGTCTTCTACCATCAGCAGTCATGACTAAAAACGCTGAGCTTATTTTAACGTTCGTTACTAGGACCACCGCTAGCACCATATTCTTAGAAAACTTCATATTTATAATGTAAAGCCTCCACGACTGTCAGCTGCAGCAAATAGCCAAAAAGAATAATACTGATGTCGCAAAGACTTCTTTGCTTTGTATTTTATTGTTGTTAGCTAATAGTGTTTAATAAAATTGAAATTTTCTCGCGGTACGGCTTGGTTGGTAAAGTGCATGAAGCAAACCTGCTGCAGTTCGAGCCCTGGCCTTAGCAATTCTGTCCTAGTTCAAAACCAGTATACTGGATGAATTGCGTCAGCTATGTTATGTAATTTTGAGCTTAAACTCAAAGCATATAAATAATAGTATCCTGTCGTAATACTTAAAATCTATGTATGTTTATATTGAATCTATGTTTTATGGCAAGATTTTATTATTTTAATGTTCTCAAAAATTGCATACGCTAGCAAAAGCAGTTCATCAGGTGGACGTGTTTCGTCTTTTATGGGCAGACACGAAGCACTTGCCCGAATTACTTCAGCTGATGCTCAAATCGGAGTGCATTGACTTTCGAGTGTTGCTCTTCTTCCAACGCACCACTTAAAGCCTCGCAACCTTTTTGCACACGTTTTCAATCAAAGCAATGATGCATAATATGCTTTAAGAAAAAGAAAATATGTGTATTGTGACATGGTATTAAGGTTACTTTATTTGCTCCCTGCCTATGTATTATGCTTTACTAGAATAGCGACAAAATCTATGACTAAAATTGGTTAAAACGCGTAGGTGAATCCAAAATATATTTCCTATAGATTGTGGTATAGATATATACTCCTAGTGAATAAATAATGGTTTGAATAAATAAATGTTTGAAAAGTAAAACAAAAAACTCATCGTCTTAATTGTTTTGTTTGTTCCTTTTTCAATTTGTATGTATGCGTGTGTTCATTTGTAGATACTTGAGGGTAAAATAAGAAAGTAACGGTTCTTGCATAGGACGCAATTTTGTTTATCCTTGCAAATGTTAAGAGTACTATGAATATATATATATATATATATATATATATATATATATATATATATATATATATATATATATATATAAATATAATGAAACTTAATTTAATAAGAATATTGTTTTGTTTTGCCCTTGGAATAATAGCTGTTTGTTAATTTGGTGCCAGAATTGCCTCGTGGTAATGCCAGTATACTAACAAATTGCTTCTGCTTACACAGTTATATACTATGTTTATATATATAAATAGCCTCCGAATGGGGATGCATAAACACGTACATTGCTTAATTTAAGTTGACAGTGTTGTTGGCTGTTTCTTTCTTCGCTTGACTACCTCGGTATCAAGATTGTTTTAATTGACATTAAAAAGGATAAGGTAAGGTCTAATCTTTTTTTAGTATGCTTTTAATGCCAATCAACAAAGCTTAGATCGTACCTCATTTCCAGTGATTAGTATGAACGATGTTGAAGTTTGTGGAGGAAAGGGACGCATCAGCACCCAGCCGCCGCGAAGACGAACTTGAAGCGTATTTAGAAATGCGGATCTTTGCGAAACTAATAGTGCAAAGCAACTGCCCACGAATGAAAATCGTGTTGAATCAAAATGTGACTCGCGCACAGCGTAATCATTCAAGAAATTAACGCGGATACAACGTAAAAAGCCGAGGCTATTTCGACTTGGTTAGTCTTCTTTGTACAATAAAAAAATTTCAAATATGCCGGCGAACAAAATATATTGAAGCCTGCTTGGGAAACAAACAGCTAGAATTACCTGATTTTTCTTCAGTTCACCCATCATCACAAGTTTAACAAACAAACTAATGAAGCCGGCTTTGTTTTTTAAAACATGTGATGAGAGATGAACTGAAGAAGGCGGCTGCCGAAATATTTTAAACAAATAAAACAACTGAAATTCAGTCTGCGTTAGTCAAAACACAGATCAGGTAATTTTGATAGATCCAGTTTCGCTATTGTTTCATTCTTTTAAGCAGCTAGAATATTTAAAACAATAATTGATTTCGCGGGTGGTGGTAACAATTCTTTAAATCAAGTTTGCGAGCTTGAAGCGGCTGGCGGTAGTTTTGTTATGTTGTTCGACGACTGGTTAAAAACAATGGGATTGGTGTTTACTTCAAGCTCGCAAACTTGATTTAAAGAAGCTAGAATATTTGCCTTGTCAAAGACGCACATATATGGCATTCTTTCGGTATATGCTATGTCAATGGTGAGTACGACAATTCATGAATAACCAACTAAGTGTCCAATATTTTAAAGCCCGTAAGGAACCATTCATTCAGATATATTTTTAAAGATTATTTTTATATTTTGACATTGCCATCGTGCTCTGAAGATGATCATAGAAGGCCGAAAGTCATTATTACTTGTGATTGACAGTAGTTTTACTATGTAGTTCGACGACTGGTGAAATACAATAGGATTGGTGTTTATGTAAAGAATTTTTATCACGAACCGCGCAATCATTGATTGTTTAAATATTTAAGCTTGTTTATTAGTGTGTCCGGGAGAATTCCAAATATTTTAAACATGTTGATACGGAATTAAAAATATGGCTTGTGATATTCGGACATTTAATTAGTTTTAATGACAAAATACAAGCGAAGAGATAGTGTAGAAACGTGGCTCCTATGGTTATCCATTGTTGTGCACATTTGAACGGAACTACTCAAAGCTATTCAGCGCATTGAAACTTCTCAACCATTATATTAACTATATATTTCCTGTCTGTGAAAACCGTATTCTTGTTAATGTACTGTCTGATGATGGCACCAGAATAGTCGTTTTACAATTTAAAATAAATAAAGCTAAACTAGCATTTCTTGATGTACAGCTGACAGGAAATTTCTCTGATAATTTTCCATCAGAAAACATGAGCAGCGGTTTGTTTACACTTCAAAGTTGCGGCTCCTTGGAAATTTCCCACCAAATTTTATGGATGCCCACGCATCTTATGATGGAATAATATTTATTACACAACCGATAGGAAATAGGTTTACTTTCAATTACAAAATAAAGTGGACGACACGATGAAATGTGTAAAAAAGGATTTCGGTCTGCGTTAACCCCTCTTGGCGTGGACGCCAAAGTTCCATTGACATCTTCATCCGAGGTTATCTATTTTAGGCAAATGCAGTAGCGGATCGCGTTGACGACGGTGTGTGAAAAATAAGATCGAAGTTGCACATACATTTATACCCATGTGAACCCTGTCATTTGGGCAATTCGGCAGACCAACGCAACGCTTTTCAATACTAATTAAAGCAATATGTGCAACTATTATTTCCTATTGGGAGGCTGTTGTCATGCTCAAGAACTTTGTAAACAGACACCATTTTCTCGTGCTCTTGGACAACCAGCGAGCTTTCCTAGCGTCATGCGAAGTTATGTGTAATGATTTTCTGCTTCGAAATTTCTTGACCACTCGTTTTTTAAATCAACTTTGCGAGCCTGAAATAAACACCAATCTCATTGTATTTAACCAGTC
Source organism: Eudiplozoon nipponicum (assembly GCA_029291075.1). Lineage (NCBI taxonomy): Eukaryota > Metazoa > Platyhelminthes > Monogenea > Mazocraeidea > Diplozoidae > Eudiplozoon > Eudiplozoon nipponicum. The sequence continues at coordinate 49,136 of JAQBSW010003524.1, forward strand.
GCGCAATAATGCAAAACTAACGTCAGTCACACGTACTATATTGTGAGACTAATTAAATACATTTGGAATGGTGTTTATTTCAAGCTCGCGAACTTGATTTAAAGGATTGATGTCATTCCCAGCGCAACCAATGATTGTGTTATTGTATATTTGTGGGCTACTATATCGCACTTTTTTCTAAAACCAATAACTGCTTCTTAAAAAGTATATGTTTAAAAGGCGCTATAATTGGATCTTTAAGTGTTTATTTAAATGTTCAATCTATTTAACCTTCATATACGTCTTGTAATAGGTTTTGCCACCCACCCTGGACACTGGTAGTACGAGCTGGCAACCGTGGCATCGCCTGGCACTATTGGGTGGCATTCAGGGTGTACTTTTTAAATTATTGAGTCCCTCTGATGCGCAGAATACGGAAAAAGACTTGATTAAAGCAAGAACTGGAAAACTGGAGTCTGGCCTGAATCAAAATCATCTTCTGGAGTTCAAGCAATTGCTGAAACAGGAAGCAAGCAATGAAAAACGTTCGAATAAGAATAATGCGTCGCGTTTAAAAAATGAGCGGGCTGCCTCTCATAAGCCCAATGCTGTGCTTTTTATGAACTTCATTCGCTTGCTACCACCGTGGTGGTCGAAGCCATTTGGCGGAAGTAATTGGGATAATTCTACAGGTAAATTTTAGCATTTTTACTGTATCTGTTAATTATGATATCCTATCAATAATTTCTTCACTGTCCAGTTTTTTTGCAAGATTGACTGAAACAGGTTACTAATTAATCATTGTGTAACTATTTACATTAATTGTTTAATAATCAGGTCTCGACAGGTTCAGAATTTATTCTCAAGTGTATTTTATTCGTAGTTGCATTGATTTTTAGCTTTCTTGTTCTAACGTATGATTTACGGATTTAGTTTGCGTTCAAGTTCAATAAGGGACCGAGATCCGATGGATCGTGTGACGAGGAACAGGGACCATATGTACAGTGTGATGGCAGGCTGTGATTCTTCATGCGATGTTTCTGGATTATTTCTGGGAGTCTATTTATTATGCTGGATAACTGAGATCTTAAAGTTTCGTGTACTGTGTCAAGTGCATTAGAAACGCTTACTGCAATGGTCTAACCATAGGGCAACTCTGATTTAAATTTTTATACATGAAAGACAATTTAAACATAACTTTAGAAACACTTATAATAGAATGTGCATTTAGTGTCAGTTGGAGGTTCTGGCCCGTAGCCATAGAAATTTCCACCCTGACGATAGGCGGGCACAAGCTAATCAGCCCGGGAAGGGTAGCATGAACCTTGCTGGATCTAATAGAATACAGCCATAATCCTATCTCATGCGAAGCCTTGAGTTTTATCTAACTGCGCAACAACACTTATTGGTAAGTGGGTAGTGACAGAAAGAGAGCAAACGTGCCAAAAGAGAAGGGCAGGTTTCGGCTGCTAAAGTAAATTTTTGCCACTAGCATCCGAGCAGATAGTGTTCATCAGCCTTGGTTGTCAGACTAAGATGAGGTGAGAATACGGATCGCGAAAGCTAGAGTAGCTTTCTCGAACCTTCGTCAATTATGGAGAAACGCAAATATTTCACTTTGCATTAAAGGTCGTGTTTACAATGCATCTGTACGCGCAGTCTTACTATACGCTAGTGAAACTTGGCATCTTAGAGTTGATGATCTGAGACGCTTACAGGCATTCGATCATCGTTGTTTGATAAGTATAGCACATGTTGGTTACCAACAACGAATAACTAACGTTGACATCCGTAGACGTATTTTGGATCTGACAATAAGTGCTCGTCTTTAGAAAAGCAAATAAGGCTCCATCAACGTCGTTGGCTCGGTCACGTTTTGCGTATGCCCTCATTTCGATTGCCCAATAGAGCTCTGTTCTCTCATCAGGCACCAAATTGGTGTAAGAAACAAGGTGGGCAGATTTTGACATGGCAGAAACAATTAAAGTCACTTACATCCAAATTGGGTAGTATAGGATCCACTCGTCTGTCGGGATAGGGTCCCCGTGCACATCACAGTTCTTGGTTAGAAACCCTTAGCGATATGGCAGCGAATCGAGCTCAGTAGCGATCTTGTTGCAAATGTATAGTAGAATCATCTTCGTAACTTTTTTTTCTTAGTGGGGCAAAGTTAGCTGCGAGGTTCGGTTTGTTTATGACGTGATACGGTGAAATCCGCGAGGAAGCTGTGTTGCTGATTTCGCCTTGCCCGAATGCTAACTTGGCCATAATGGTGTTGTGGAGAGGCTTAGTTTGCCTCATTTCTGTGAGTTATCCTGATAAATTTACTGATAGTAGCAAGGTTTTCCTTCCCTCTCTACCCCTCTCCCTCTCTCGTAAATCTCAATAATAATTTATCTAAATTCACTTATATACTTTTTTTTCACTCCTTATGGTTATATGGCAGTGAAACAGTCACTTGACTTTTGTGTGGCTGGAAATGATGATGATGATGATGTCAGACTATCTAAGAGAAAACTCTGAATACCAACCGTCCCAACTAGGAATGGGTGGTCCTGTATTCTTTTACGTCCCACATATAACCATGAAAGATTCATGGGCATTATATTGCCGATGTTGCTTTGCCTCAAAGCTGATTTTGACTATAATGGTGTTGTGCAGATATTTAGTTTGCCTCACTTATCTGTGTGCTATCGAAGTAAATATACTTATAGTAACTAGATCATTCCATTAAGAAATCTATCTCCTTTAATAGACCGTGTGCCTATATTATTATATTTGTCTTTATTCGCATGTTTAATTTTTTTTCGTGTTATTTTTATTTTTATTCGGCATTGGAACATGAGTTACTAATGGCTTTTGGATTTATGTGAATGATGATGATAACGATAGGAGGATCTTGCTATATATTTGCTATCAGATTAAACTAATCTTTGTATAAGATATTAAATGCAAATCATCAATTTATTGTCCTTTGAGTATTTGACATGAAATTCGTATATCAAATTTATCCGCTTTAGTTTTTTTTTAAAAATATTTCAAGTTATATGTGCATTTGTTGCTTTGTTTCTCATTTCTTCTATATATATATATATATATATATATATATATATATATATATATATATATATATATATAATTTGAGACCTTTTACATAAACGCGTTAATTTATTTCTGTCATACTTTTAATTTGCTCTCGGTGAAGTCATGAACAGGGAGTCATCGTTCGATAGTCAAACTAACTCGAGCGTGGCACTTAAAACACTGGAAGATTATTTAGCCTCACCGGACCAGGTTAATCTGGACACATACCAGTGCGATGTTTGGGAACGAGTTATATTTCAACTTATGCGGGATTGCGGAGTTGCTTTTGATCTGCCCATTCTTAACGCCCTGTTAGAGCGACGTTGCACATATGAACAGCCAACTGAAGGTTTAATGACTTATATGGCGGAAAATGGACTTTCGCCTGATCCTGTATGTCTCTCTGTTTACATTTCTATATTTAGTAGTCATTTCATTAAATTAATATGTAACGAACAATAAGCTATTGTGTCCTTTATCCTTTGGATACTTGCATGTTGGCAAACTATGGCTACCAACACCTGGACAGCTTCATTAATCGGTGTTTTTGCTGGATTGTGTTTGTGTTTGCCAGCTGAGCGTCAAAAACCAAATTACCAACTGACCAGTTCTAGCATAAGCTTAATGCGTATCAAATCATCTATTTTCTAAAGTATTTTTAGTTACCTCAATTGTTAAAATGACTTATTGATGCTAGATTTGTTTTTATTGATTTCCTCTGTTTAAGAGTTTGTGCAAGTTAGATTGATTAAACTAGTAGGTCTTAACTCATCAGTATCATTAGATATTGGAAATTATTACATTATCATTGAAGCATCATATTTAGAATATAACATGTTCATTTAGCTTTGTCAGGGCTTATATATATATATATATATATATATATATATATTATAATGTCCATCGCCTTTGAGTATTCCACATTATGTTTTTAGGAACAGAGCATTGACTAATCTGGAGTCTGTTTATTTTGTGTATAAACCACCGATTTATTGTCTGAATAATTAACAATACGGTTGCAATATTTCAAGCTTAGATGTCCTGGGTTTCCATTTGGTTAAGTGAATGATAAATGGTCTGATTTTCAGTTTTATATTTATTTATTTTCATCAGTCGTCCGATTGTTTGAAGCTAATAACGTGAAGACTTCTGAGTTTGTGTGTGTGTGTGTGTGTATGCAGGTATGAGCCAATCACATTGTGCAGCTAAGCGAAACTTACGATCTTTCTCTTCTGTTGATGGGTTTATATTTAAACATACTTACTTTTTGGCTATTGCATGTACGACATTGTTTCCTAGCAAGTTGCCTGGATTTTCACGTTTCTTAATTTTATTCATGCCTCCTGTTAGTAACATAGGGTGTGTAGATTGCAATGTTAGTCGCTCATCTAGTTGGGCATGTTCAAGTGCTGTTACCGAGGATAATAATGGCAATAGTCATTTCCCCCAAATTTCTTGATTTTATATTTAATGGGTTTGATGCGCAGTGTCGAATTCTACTGAAGAGTAGCCAGTAAGCACGAAACGCATGCATACAAAGAATTTCTTATTTTTCATCTGACGTTGGTTTATCCTCCAACTTCTGGACGTACTATCTTCTTACTTGGTACGTCAATTATAATACATAAAAATTAATGAGAACGTTCTTCGGTTGTTTTGGTTTTAACTACATAAAACTTTTAGTTATTTCCATTATTGAAATGTAAAAAAACGAATAAATTGTACAGGAGCGCTTTCGTTCCTATTTTTCAACTAATTTGTTCATGCTGACTTTAGCACACATTCCTGATTCTATGTTAACTAACTTGTTGCTGGGGCCGTCAAACCCAATGCATTCATGCATCTACGTTGTTTTGTTGTCGTCAAGACTAATTTCATTAGTCGTACGATTGTTTGAAGTTGAATACGCGAGGACTTGTGCATTCGACGACATATCCTATCCCTTATTTTGATCGCTAAAATTAAGCGAGAGATTAATTTAGTATTAAATATGTTAATGCTCTTTTTAAATGAGAAAGTTGATCTGCTGAATTAGAATTCTGTATACTTATTGCTGATGGCACTTTGCCTTAAAATTGACTTCGTTAAGATTGTGCTTTGTGGAGATCTAGATGGCTTCACTTTTGTGTGTTTTGTAGATTTCTCCAACTAAGCTAGATCCACCTCTTCCTATATCACTTTTCTCTTACAATTAAACGAACATTGTTTGCGTGGGTGGTGTAACAATTAATATAATCAAGGTTGCGATCTTGATGTAAACACCTGGCCCATTAAGTACATTCATTTGCCAGTATAAACTAAGAATTGCATATTGTAGAAAAGGGTATCTATTTAGTAGACCGTTTTTGTCCTTATTGGGAACTCATCATGTACTGCTCAGAATTTGTCGCGGACAGGGCTCGAACCTGGACACGTCTGCTTTGGAATCTGGTACTCTAACCACTGAGCCACCCTGCCGCACACAACACCCAATTTTTAGTTATAAACTAACTAATTTAACTCGGTTACAATGTTCTATTCTAAATTATTGGTTTTTGCATTCTTATAACAATTTGTATAATTGTTATGACTATATCATTTATTCAATTGCCTCATAGTTATGCGGCAGTGTAGCATCTTTTATTAAATGCTGTAATGCTTTTGTCTGTGATGACAACGATGGTAGTGGTGATTATTAGGAGGATGTAAACGCCCCAGCTTCAAGTAAATGCCGTACGACGTTAAAAACAAGTTGGGTGCCGTGGTGGCTGAGAATAAAAAACTTATTAGGTCCGGAATTGCGTTCTCTGGCAAATGCCGAAAAAGTTAGGTAATGTAACAATGTCTAGAAGAACTCCTAGACACTTGAGACCGGCTCTGGTTGACTGGCTGATGTTCCTTCTCTTGTTGCGTCGAAATCAGAGGGCGAGAGTCTGTGTGAAGGGTCAGAATTGCTATGTTGAAGATCTGCGGCAACACTGTGGTAACTGGTACACGTAGAGGTCCAATAAATAGATGTTACTCCGTCTCATTAGTTGTGCAGCAACAAGATTGGTGTGACTAGGTGACTCTGATTTTGAAGCAAGTCCAGAAGTCTGTGTAGATTAACAATCAGTATGACACGGGACAGCCCGTACACGTAACGTGCAGCAGAAATCAAACGTGACTCTGACAAGCATGGTAAATTCACTGTGCTTATATAGCGTGGAAAACGAAAGCTCGCATGCCATTGGTTAACGGCAAATTTCGCTCGTTTTAATTGCTTTACTTTACTTTACTGCGGCTGACTCCTTTTGGAGGATAAGCCGGCTCCATAGAAATCCCGGATTATACCTCTCCATGCCGGGTGGTTGGCAGCCATTTCGGAACATCGAACATTCCAACACCCGAAATAAATAGGTGTTTTCGCGCTGATACAGAGCGCGTCGCTTGCCGGGGACGCCGTAGCATGAACGAGGGGACACCACTTGTACCAAATTCCCAAGAAACTCCATGAAATGTCACAAATACCGTTCGTTTTAATTGGTGCCACGTAAATAAAATTTGAATTTAATTTAGGCAATATGTTGGCGAATTGTTCTTGAGCCGTTATAAGGATTATTCAATTATAAACGGTTAAATATTATTATGAGTAACACTTTTCTTGTTCCATATTAAAATTATATATATATATATATATATATATATATATATATATATATATATATATATATATTGGTGCCATCCAGTCAGTCAATTAGCTTTTCGATAAAGCACATTAAAAACTACTGATGGATTCACAATCAATTATGTACTGAACACCAGTTGTTATATATACATTCATTTACTTATAATAGTTTGCAATCAAAATAGCTCTTTTGAGTGTTAATGGCATTTTACAGTGACATAATCTCCGCACCAGAGTTCACTCAAGTCAAATATTAAGATAAGTAAGATTACGAGTAATAATTTGATTTGCGATAATGATGATTATTCGTAATCTAACATTACTAATAATAAAGATGACTGGTTAACTGAAAATAGTGTTCTGTATATGCAAGAATAGAATTACCCTTAACATAGCCATTACTATATATATATATATATATATATATATATATATATATATACATATATATATAATGTCATTAAATATCACTTGAAGAAAAGGTTCGAACCCCGGTTTCAGCAAGTTATAAACAATTTTTGACAAATGTCCAATAATGACGTATCCAGTCTACCTGATGAATTGCCTTTACTAACTTGTATTGCTTGGTGTACACTGAAAACAGCTGTATGTATCGCTGTTTTTATCTAAATAAAGCGTTCTACAGCTAAGTGTATGGATGTACCATATCATGATTACGCTTTTTTGAAACCGCTGTAGTCCAGATTTTTTCAAGCTGGGTTCAAATCCTAAAGAATTTTGTTCATTCCTGCTACCCATCCTTCCTACACGACAAGCAACGTCAATATAGTATTAAAGCAGTAGTACAAGTTTTAATTATATGCCAATATTTTTGTTCAATGTCAACTTTGCGTACGGTAGCAAATTTAATTCGTCTCCAAGACCATATTTTGTCTTGTTTACCTTATCTCTTTTCGTGTTTACATTTTTACTTTTCTTTTGTGCAACTGACTTACATGATGTGAAAACCTGGCATCATGTACGTGACCATGCCGTTTCTTTAGAATATGCGAGTTGCTTACTTATAAAGTTTGTCTATATAAACCGAACATCGCATAAGATTTCAATACTGTTTGTTGCGGGAACCTATATATATGCAAGTATGTATTAGGTGTTGCGAATCTAGTAACAAATTAGTTCACTTGTGACTAGAAGGATAAACAAAAGACAGCATGAACGGAAAGTATAATCTCATGCACATTCGTTTCGTGCTTAGTGACGACTCATCAGTAGGAGCCGGTATTACGCCATTTAACCACTATATATTTGAGTGAGGAATATGAGATAATAGGACGGTTTGCAACACCTAATTCATACTTGCATCGCATAAGATGGCAGATGGAATTCATTTACTTGAATGGTTCATTCATTATTTGACATCCGGCGTGTTTGCCAGAATTGTGGTGACCGAGATTTCACCCCGGAAGCATTTAGTTCTGAGTCATGCATTTCAACATTAATTGATACTAGTTTAAACGTTAAGTTGATGACTTTTTCCGTCTTAAAATTAATGATGAAAATTTCTTCAAATTTTCAACAAATCCCACGAGAATATTAGTTTCTCTTAATAAAATTGAAAAGTAGCCTGTCTAACATTTTGGATATCCTATTCTTAGGAGTTCTTTATATCAATTTGTAATTTAAAAATTTTCATATACTTCTCTAGTCTGCATGGTGCTATATCAGTTCAGTATAAATTACCGATTGTCTACGGTTTTTCATGTGTTGAAAATCTGGATATTCCGAATTAAAAATTTGACGAATATAATAAGGCACAGAACGACTAGATCTCTAATGGTTATCCTGAGCAATTGAAGTTCAAAACAAGGAGACCAGTATAAGATCAGATAATTGGACAATCAACATTAGCATTTGATTTATAGTAGACGCTGATTCTCGTATTAGAAAAAAGTAGTTTTAATAAGCGCATTTTATGTAGAGAAATTATGCGTGCTATATGAGCTATTTTATTTTTTATCAGCATTTGAAATGACACACCTGTTAATGCCGACATGAAGTATTAATCATCAATATATATACCTAAGTTTCAGACGAACTTGCGTAGGCCGATCGATAAGACTCGAAGTGTTGAGTGAAAGAAAATCGCAATTGAAACGCCTGCCACATCGAATGGTGACTACATTCCGCAATTGTGCAGCATGTTATTATTACTCTGCACGTATACTCACAAGTTATTGATTTTATTAAATGCAATGACAGAAATGAGCGAGCAATTTATGAGGTGTTCCGGTTAAAAAAATTGCCACAAAATCTATACAAGCATAAAAAGCATGTATGGCTATTGAGCATAAACTTTAAGTTATGCATGCAAAGGCTTGTTTTTCAAATTCTCCCAGTTTCCATTTCCTGGTTTGTTTTTAGGAAATTGTAGATAACTGATGATAAAATAATAAAGTAAAAATTTCTCTTGTCTGACAAAACAATTTTTATCTTTGCCCACAATGGCAGTAACGTAAATATTATAAGAACTCATCTAAAATAATATATAGTTGACGTCTAATTGCTGGATTTTAGTGCATCTTTGTTATCAGCGTAAACATTAAATTGTATAACATAACAAATGCAATTCACCAAGTAGACCGGTTTCGTTTTTATTTGGCACTCATTGAGTAATTGTCAAATTTTGTGCGACCGCAACTTGAACCGGGGTTACTCTGTTGCTGGGTCTTGCAACATGTCCACTACGCCATTCTAGATGTGCACTGCTTTCAATCGGCAATTATATACCAACATGGCCACTCTATCCTTCCGGTGGATCGTATACATCTTTTTTATTTAAAGTTCTAACTAACAGGTACGCATAAATGCAGTTTGAGGTTGTTTCTGTTGAGTGTAAGGAAGTAATCGCAGTTCCTTCTTCAGTTTCTGCAAGAATTATTTATTTTCTATGGTTTTGTCCTATTGCGAATTCTTTGTTGCCCATATTATTTTGTTGACTCTACGTAGGCCAACTCCCGGACCGGAATTATTCTTCCTACATAACAAATACAACAACATTGAAAATTTTGGTACTCATTCAACTGCACCATTTAATGTGGATATTATGGCCTGGTCATGTAATTTGACTAAGCTTACCGACACAGCTCAGAGTTGCTGTATTGTTGTATTCATAGTGACAGCAGATCCCTTTGTGCCCAGTTGATGGCTCACGTTGGTTTGAGGCGAAATTTCGGCAACAGAAAATACGGTTAATATTGAAAATAAATAGGTAGACAAATCCATTACTATAACAGTTAAACATGCAAGTATGTATTAGTTGTTGCGAACCTAGTAACAAATTAGTTCAGGTGTGACCAGTTAGATATGCCTGATCAGAAAAATTAAATTTCAAAATTCCACTTCCCAAGTCTTCATTCTAGCTTACATTGTGAAGAAAACAAATCTGTTTGTGAAAACGAGTACTTAATTATGTTGGGTTTTGTTAATACTATCTCTCAGATTGTATATCTCAGTTTATATAATACTACACGGAACGTCTGAACCTAAATTTATTCATAAAATACATATATATTTCTTGTGTTTTTGTTCTCCTAATGTGTAGTACACTTGGGGAATTCTGGCAAGGGCGTGCCATTCGCCAGATGCCGTTGTCTCTTTTCTTTGTTCTTTCGCAAAGTGGCGTGAAGGTTGTATTACCATCAGACGTCAAACAAATAATATTGAACGTGAAACCACCGGCAAGATTTCTGATCGTCCGACGATCCCAGAATCAGGAATGTTGACTAAACGTGTGACTAGTTCTTCACCTCTGCTAAAAACTAATATACAGCCATCAACATCATCATCATTATCAGTGCCATCATCAGAGAAAGGACTAGTGAAAGAAGATAATGACCAGATGGCATATGAAATCGAGGCGAAGTCTAACAACAAAACAAATTTGAACGTTACAAGTCGCCCGGGTAGTTTAGTTACGCAAGAAGATCGACAATGTATGAACATTGTTTATATGAATTTGATACGAGCGTGCAGCGGAAATTTTGTGGCTCTTCGAGTAATTGTCAAAGCTATGTTGGGTGAAATAGACAACAGTTGGGCACAGGACGAACGGACAAACTCGAAAGAACGTACGTTTGGAGCCTGTTGTAGATTTTCATTGATAGCAAGATCTTTTTTCTTTTCAGAAGTGCAGCGTGAAATTAAGTTGGCTATGTTTGATGTTATCGACGACTGACAACGTTGACTTTGCTATACCAATGATGATGGTTTGACATGGTGCGCACATTACATTCCAACTTGATTTTACTATATCTCATGAGATCTAGGAAATTTGATAATCTTTCCATTTCATGTGAGGCTTCGTGTTCGGTTATACTGCGTAGTAAAATTTCATTATTATCATCATCACCATCATGTCCAGCCACGCAAAAGTCAAGTGACTAATGTTTCACTGCCATATAACCATAAGGAGTGAAAAAAAGTATATAAGTGAATTTAGACAAATTATTAGTGAGAGTTACGGGGGAGAAAGTTGGGGGTAAAGAGAAAAGGAATACCTTGCTACTATGAGTAAATTTATCAGGATAACCCACAGAAATGAGGCAAACTCAGCCTCTCCACAACACCATTATGGCCAAGTTAGCATTCGGGCAAGGCGACATCAGCAACACAGCTTCCTTACGGATTCCACTGTATCACGTCATAAACAAACCGAACCTCTCAGCTAACTTTGCCCGACTAAGAAAAGAAAGTTACGAAGATGATTCTACTAGACATCTGCAACAAGATCGCCACTGAGCTCGATTCGCTAACATATCGGTAAGGGTTTCTAACTAAGAATTGTGATGCGAACGAGGACCCCATCCCGGCAGACGAGTGGGTCCTATACTACCCAATTTGGATGTAAGTGACTTTAATTGTTTCTACCATGTTGAAATCTGCCCACCTTGTTTCTTACGCCAATTTGGTGCTGGATGAGAGAACATAGCTCTATTGGGCAATCGAAATGAGGGCATACGCAAAACGTGACCGAGCCAACGAAATTGATGGAGCCTTATTTGTTTTTCTAACGACGAGCACTTATTGTCAGATCCAAAAATACGTCTACGGATGTCAACGTTAGTTATTCGTTGTTGGTAACCAACATGGGCTATACTTCTCAAACAACGATGATCGAATGCCTGTAAGCGTCTCAAATCATCAACTCTAAGAGGCCAAGTTTCACTAGCGTATAGTAAGACTGCGCGTACAGATGCATTGTAAACACGACCTTTAAGGCAAAGTGAAATATTGGCGTTTCTCCATAAATGCCAAAGGTTCGAGAAAGCTACTCTAGCTTTCGCGATCCGTATTCTCACCTCGTCGGACATATTGCCTACGTTATTGATAGAGCTCTCAATATATGTTAACCTGTCGACTATGTCAAGATCTGCATTCCGCAGTCGCAACGTTGGAGTTAGTGATGGGTGATCCTGTAACAGTATCTTACATTCAGATGGTGCGAATTTCATACCGAAAGACGGAACAACGTCTTTTAATCTATTTAAGGTGGTCTGGGCAGCATGCTGATTGTCGAATAATAGTACGATATCGTCCGCATAGTCAAGATCGACTAGTTTATCTCCAGGGAGAACTTCAACTCCAGCGTCCTGAATGTGTGAGAGAGTGTTGTTCATAATAGCATCGATTACAAAATTAAACAAAATGGGGAAAGTGGACAACCTTGACGAACACCACTGCTGGTTGTAAAGTTATGCGTTAATTCGTCGTAAACCTTAACGCGACCAGAAGTATTTGTGTAGAGAGCTCGTATAATATTAAAAAATTTAGTGGGCACACCGCTTTTCGACAAGATATGGAATAAAACATTGCGATCCACCGAATCAAATGCACTTTTGAAGTCTAGAAAGACGACTATTGTGGAACGGTGATATAAATGTCTCTGTTCGAGAACTTGCCTTAACGTAAAAATATTATCTATACAACCTCGTCCTGCGCGGAATCCGGCCTGTTCTTCTCTTGTATGTGATTCACGTGAGGCGCTAAAACGACGTAGGATAATCGAAGCAAATAACCTTGATACGACCGGAGTCAAACTTATACCACGATGGTTATCGCACAATTTACGATTGCCTTTTTTGAAGATGGGAATTATGGTCGACTCATTCCAGTCAAGTGGTACGGTTTCCTCATTCTATATAGTATGAAAAAGTTTGGTCAACGCTCCTGAAATTATATCGCCACCATCCTTAAACAATCCCGGAAGCAAACCATCGGGGCCTGCGGCTTTGCGGCGTTTAAGATATAGGATTGCATCGCGTACTTCTAACTCGGATGGTTCTTCGGGACTAGCATTCCACACTGTTGATGCAGACATGCTTTCGGGAATCGGAACTGACGCCGGTAGCCAAAAAAATTGATCTCTAAAGTTTTCAGCCCACCTGTCAAGACGAATTATTTTATCGGTTATTAATTCGTTGTTACTATCATTTATAGTTTCGCTAACTTTTAACTTTCTCGGACCTGTTGCGCGGATAAGTTGGAACAAACAGCGGCTATTACCTGACGCGAAAGCTACTTCCATTTCTTCAGCCTTTCTGTTCCAAAAGTTTTCGAGATCGCCTTTTAGACTGCGCTTAAGTTGGCGTCTTATATTGAGACGAGTATTATTATGAGTCGAGCCAAGTGGAATTTGGCGCCTTATTTCGAGTATCTCCATTGATTTTACAGAGAGCCAGTGATTATTTCTACTGGGGCCTGTAATGCCACATATAGTATTACCTGCATTGTGCATAGTGGAACTTATCTTGGACCAAAGTATATTCGGATTTTCGCTATTCTAAAGTAGCCTTTAGAATATTTTAATAGTTTTGTCGGAAGGACGGTTGTTCGAATTTGCCTACATCAATTTTTGGCTTATTCTTAATTATTTTCCCGGAAAATTTTAGAGCAAATCTACAACGGATAAGTGCATGGTCCGAGTCGACATAAGTGTTCCAAAAAGAACGACAATCCTGGAGGCAACCACGCCATCTATAACTAATTGCTACATGATCTATTTGAGTCCCGTTGTCCGGGTGCCGGAGGACGCCATGTATCACAACGTCTAACACTACGTCTGAAATTTGTACTAAAATATAGTGTATGTTCAGCGCAGCTATCCAAAAGCCGTTCACCATTATCATTGCGAGTAGAGCTTAGAGTGTATCTTCCACCTAAATGAAATTCTTTGTTACTTAAGCGCCCAACTTGAGCATTCATGTCACCCATAACCCGGACCATATCCGAACTTCGTGCTTTGCTTAGTAAGGAGCTGCAATCGGTAGGAGAATATGCAGATACAACGAAGAGGCAACGATGATAACGGTTTTTTGCTTTGATTTTAGTAGATGTATTTAAACGTGCTGCACACAATCGACTATTTAAAGGGATCCATTCAATTAAGCAAGCTTCAGCTCGCGCGCTAAGGGCAATACCAACGCCCCATTTACCGGCTTGAGAGGACTCTGTGGAACCAGATGTTCGAAGCCAATAACGCGTAGATAGGGATGGTGCAACTAGTTCTGTAATACACGTAGGATCCTGTATTCTGGTTTTAGATACACAACATATGTCGATTTCTAATTTATCCAACGTACGAGCAAGAGATTCTTGCTGTCCAAGTTGTTTTAATGTTTGCACATTAAATGCGCCTACGTTAAAACCTAACTTAGGTTTAATGAATGATCGTCTACAAGAACCATTTTCGATATTTGGCAACCTGGTATTGGGCTCAGTGCTATGATCTAAACCAACCATATTTATAATATTAAAAAGAGTGTTATTGTTAGATTGAGAAGAGGAAGGGGAAGGAAGAGAGGCAGAACCGGAGATAGAGTTGCCTGCAGTAGCTCGTTTTCTCTTATCCACCCTGCACGGCTCAGCATATAAGGCGACCCTTTTTATACTGCGCGACGGCCGATGCAGTATGTAATTATTGTAAGTTGTACTTGTGTGTAGTAACATTAAGTGTTAAATGAATTGTAACGAAGTGAAAGCAAGCTTACTAAACGAGAAACTAAAATTTTAGCTACTGATGTAATCGTTGGCCACTAGTGCTTGTGAACCAGAGTCACTGAGCAGACTGTGGATAGTAGAATATCTCAGAGAAGGAGAATTCTGACTCAAAATCATTCATTCACTAGAATAAATGATAAGTTTTTTTGCGAAACTGGATTAATTAAAATTACCTGATCTGCATTTTGACCAGCGTAGTTTTTTTGTTCCCGTAGTTTTCTTTCTTTAACAAAATATTTCGGCTGCCTTCATTAGTTTGATCTTTAAAACTCGTGAGGATGGACCAACTGAAGAAGGCTGCCGATAAAGGCAGCAGAAATATTTTCTTAAAGAAAGAAAACTACTGGAACAAAAAAAACTACGTTAGTCAAAATACAGATCAGGTAATTCACTCAAGCAATTGGTGAGCCAATTCTTCTTTACAAATCGCACATGAACATTGATTTTCTTTGTAGTTATGCGGAAGGAGCACTTCGGTTTTAAATTTGGATTTATTTCCATCTATGGTTTGTATTGTGCAATTTCGGCGTATTTCACCATGAAGTGCTTGGTGAATGGGAGTAAACAGTGCCATTATTATTTTTATGTACATACTTTTTAATGTGGCTCAATTAATTCCGTTTATCAACTTTGTTATATCATGCAAATCAGGAAATTTTATTGGATCCTACATGGAGCGACTAGTTCTTCGCCTTCGGCCTTCGGCTTCAGTGCTCACTGCATTGGAGGATGAGGTGAAAGACTTCAGATATTTGCTGTCAAAGGGTTTGCTGCACAAAGGTATGTAAGATAGTAGGTGTGCGCTATGAAGCCATAAATGCGTGCTATTAAAATAACGTTTTCCTGCACACGATTGACCAAATTGTCATGCTGTTCTGTTAGCGTAACATCAAATCTGGCGTTCGTTTGCATGTTGATGCATGTTTACTCTTGTAAACCTACATGTAATTAAGGTTATTTGTGAATGCCTGCATACGTGCATAATTTTGTGACTGTATCTCCAGTACTCTGGGTTGCCATAGTGCCTTCATCGATTAGGCAAAGTTGCGCAGGCCTCTCCATTCGGTCCTGGCTGCAACTAGATTACAGCAGCTTTGCACCTATTCACGCGTGTCTGGTCTGAAGTTTATTGATCAACCTGTTCTTTAGTTCCAGCTATCCGTCAGAGTTGTCTCGGTTGCATGACGCGCAGGATGTGCAATCGACCTTTGGTAATGCCACTGTCCACGCAGTTGGCATCTCTCAAGTTGATGCAGCGGGGATTGATCATCCAATAAGAACCAGGTAAAACTGGTTAGTTAGTAGATATTGCACCTGATTGATGCCTCCTGACGCCTAAGGAATGCATTTGTTCATACTGTCCATTTTTGGCGGCAGATATAATCGATCATTTTCCATTTTTCAGCATTTAGTCCTCTTATACATAGACGGTCGAGCCCAATGTGTGGTGCAAATTTGCCAAAAGCTGTTGCAGCTGCACCAATAGGATTAAAATTAAACTTGTTGACTACATGTTGCAATTTGCCATTTAGCTCAATCCTAGGTTTATGATCAAAATAGTCAGCATTGATTGTTTTCTGTGTATTTAGCCTTTAAACCATATCGAGTGAACACTTTCTGAGCACTATTAAAGACTATCTGAATTTCATCTTAATTTTGCCGCAAAGTCAATAGCATCGTGGGCGCATTCGCGGTCTGCAAGCCGGCCACCATTACTGAACTTCAATTCTGGGAGCGTAGTAGGATCATAAAAAAACCGTATCACCGACAATGTTGAATGAGGTATAAACAATAAACAATTCCTCTTCAGTGTCGATCAAATCGCGAAACGTTGGAAAGACCGCTACCTATGTTGACAAAAGCCGGTGAATTAGTATGAAAATCAGCAAGTGAATGAATAATGTTGGCCGGAACAGCCTCATTAAGCATGGCTCGTCATAAAATCCTTCGCCACTACCGATTCAAAAGTGGCCGAATTGTCCAAAGAGTGAGCAAAACGGGCCCTTAGTACCGGTGGTGTAACTCAGGGTTGCGACGTAATGCATGAATTCGGTCCACGCGTACTATTACCGGTCATAACTCTGCATGAGTTGGGCTAATATTCTCTTCCTGCTCTTCACGAATTCATCGGAGTGTATAAGCAATACCCACATTTTAGACTACACAAAGCAGACCGATGCTATGTTAGTTGGTTGGACGGGTAGTGCCACTTATTTTCTATTAACACCTTAATGGCACTCTCTTGAAATCACAGCAATAAATTCTTACACATAACTTTACCCCTTCATTTCATTAACCTGTAATTGTTCCAAAAGCGGCTGTCGATTTCAGCAGATTTTCGGTTCTTTTGAAGATTGCAAGGCAAAGCCTCGATGTTAATTTCGAGGCCAAACTGAATGGTCACATTGTCTAAAGCATCACTGTTTGAGGAGATTTTGGAAGTACCAGATAAACTTCAGTACCTGTATGCCCCTTTGGCCGAATGACCACGGCTAATGTGTCAAATCAGGTTCAAATTTATACCTCGTCACGGCTTTCAACTCATTACCTGCCTTCAGTCAGAGTTTATCTTAATTCGCCGAATCGATGGTAGCAAAATATTTGTGAAATTTCGAGCCCGAGTGTGATTCGCTCATTTTGCTGTGGCTGCTGAGTGTAATTTAATGTTGTAGTTGTGCGTTTCAACCGGATTGTCGGAGCTAGACTGACGTTTGCTCAAGCTAAAACTTCCTAGCATCCCAGATGCCGTTGTGAATGCAATCGGCTGTCGTCCAGAAGAAGCATAGGCTTCCTTGAGGGCTTATTGCAATTGCTATCCGTTTTAGTTATACGGAAGTCCACACGTGATATAAAATTACTATCGTCAGATTTTGATGGCAAAAAGACGTCAGATCCATTTATTGATTCAGTTCAGCACCTGTAGTACGCTTTCGCGTCTAGGTCGCGGAACTATCGTCTAATTTATAGAATTTGATTGATCCGAATACGGTAGCATTCCACTATTCCAGCTGCATTATTAACGTCGCTAAGCTTTTTGGTAATATAGAACTAACATGCACAGCATTACATTAGTATACTATATTGGTATTTCATGGTTGCATATCCATAAAATCTATAGATTTGTGTTGGCCGTAAATGAAATTTAAGTCGTTCACTCCTTGTGAAGGATTAAGACTGTTAGTCTGGTCTTTCCACATTGACCTGGTTAGTATGAGAAACTCAAACACAACTGAAACACCACGTATAGTCCATCGGGCTATAAAAATACACAAACCATCACACCAACGGTAAGGTCCAGTTCCTAATACTGGTCTTACAACAAGATGCATTCGGCGGTACTGGTGGATAGTTTACATCAGCCAGAATATGACTAGGAGCAGTACTGGAGAGCTATTGTCATGCCCTCTTTATGTTCCGAAATGGCTGCCAACCGCCCGGCATGGAGAGGTTTAATCCGGGATATCAATGGAGCCGGCTTATCCTCTAAAAGGAGCCAGCCGCAGTAAAGTAGTAAGTAAGTATTGTCATGCATGGTCTACATGTTTGTCGCTATCTGCACATTCTTGGCATAGCCTAAAATTGAAATCATCGGCGCTCCGTGAGATATTTACACGCCGCTTGGGGCCAAAGGCTACATTTCATAACATTTCAAAAATGTATTCTGAAACGTTCACGAGACCATGGATTGTGTTATCTACAAGGAATCTATCAAAGACCAGCCGGAAATTTATAGAACTCCAGTCAAGTACAGCTTGCCTCATAACATTTGATGGTCGAATGACCGCACGTTACATGGCTGGTTCACTGTAGAATTGAAAGGAAAAAGTATTTCCTTCTCCAACGTGTTGGGTTGACGCGACATATTGTGGAATACTCCAATTAATTCCGATCTAATGCAGAAAATTATCGTAATCACCGCGTTGTGTAAGCATACAACGTACCGTCAAGCATGTGTATGTATACACATATATGTAAAGGCATAAATGCGCAATTAAAAGCATTGTTATTATGAGTATTATCTCCCATTCTTATGGTTGAAGTTAAGAAATTTCCGTTTCTTAAATTATCTCATCCACAAAATAATAGTATAGAGCAGATTAGAACGAAAAAGAATTGAGTAAAATAGGTTAAGGTAGGACATAGCTATCAGGACTGCATCAGCATTCAAAGACAGATGCTTCAATTAAGCCTCTGGCAAATATTCATACTTATGTGTCTGATGGAAGTTAGCACTAGGTCGCCCATTCCTTTTGCGCGATGGATATCTTTATAATTTAGTTTGACCTCTCTTAAAGGGTCTGCCATCCAAAGCTAATACGCACAATCTACTCGGATTTGAAGGAAATACGAAGAGCTACCCTGTCTAAAGATTACAATCTCATAGGTGCCTTTATTTCTTGTTTACTGACTGTACATCAGTATAAAGCAGCCGTTCTATACTTGGTCAATTGATGTATGATTCAGTAATCCTATTTTTCAACATAGACTCCTAACTTTTTTTAACTTTGCCATTAACAATGTTATCGCAGACGACTTTTATCAGCTATATAAGACCCTTACCTGTTCTAAAACCACACCGCCAATATACCAGTGTTTTAAATATGAGGATAACTTTATCATGGATTGCGAGATGTGTTTTAAATATGTTAATGAGAAATAAAAAGAATTTTTTTAATAATCGCAGAAATAACACAAATTGTTAAAGTTGGTACCGTTTGTTGATAGGACAATGAAAAGTTTTATTCAACAAATCATTTTCTGTTCCTTAAATCAAGTTTGCGAGCATAATATAAGCATCAAATCCATCGCAAAACATAGCAAAGACTACCGTCAATCGCGTGTACTAACATGTTTCCACCTTCCATGATTATCACCAGAGCACAATGGAAAACTGATTAGCAAGTGTCAAACCTTAATGCATAGGCAAAGAGAGCAAAATTAGATATGCGGCTCTCACCTCTAGTTGTCTCGCATACACCGGACATGACTGCAATGTTGGCTGCACAATTTCTATGCAGTCACGAACCTTTCTGCAGATTTAGCCACATGTATATAAGTTATTCAGTTAAACAATCATTGGTTGACTTGTGACGATAACAGTTTTTTAAATCGAATTTACGAATTTTATATAGGTACCAGCACCATTGCATCTAACCAATCGCATAGCAACAAAAACTACAGTAAAGTTCAATATATGCTAGTTTACTAGATGTGAAATCTGCACATTTAATTTTTCTGTCCTCATGCATTGCGATTTGTTTTTACTAAGCAGTTAGCTGTCGTGTTCTAATGATGATTATAGTCGTCAA
This sequence comes from Eudiplozoon nipponicum, assembly GCA_029291075.1. Taxonomy (NCBI): domain Eukaryota; kingdom Metazoa; phylum Platyhelminthes; class Monogenea; order Mazocraeidea; family Diplozoidae; genus Eudiplozoon; species Eudiplozoon nipponicum. The sequence goes on from JAQBSW010003524.1 coordinate 69,170, forward strand.
CGCCTGTTGAACCACCTCAAGTTGCTCCATCATTATATTGCCGAACCGTCCACACAGTCTGTCTTTTATATCGCAGGCCCATTCCCGTCTGCAAAATCCGATTAGAACAACTGTCTCAGTCACAATGACGAATGCAAGACGCGTTAACTGTTTCAATAATAGAATTTAGAGATTGGCACTAGCAAATCATTCCCTGCTTGTATAGCCTTCTTCTCTCAATTAATTCAATAATCGGTGTAGTAAAATTAATTCTAATTGAACAAATTTCACACAATAAATTTACAAATAGTGTCTATGGCACTCTCTTTCTGTGCCAATCTAGGTTGATAAATAATAGATGAATCACTTAATAAAAGTTTAATACACTATACGCCTATAGTAAAAAAATTACATAGTAATATCTACTTAACAGGTATACCGCTTATGACTTGAGTTGTCAAAATAAAGCACAAATCTGTATTGACTCAGTAGCTCACAGAAAATATAATAGATTCTATTTAAATCCAGCCAATAGGCACACAAAATATACTTATAGCAAAAGCTAAATTGGAAAACACTTAAACGGTGGGTGTTTAAATAGAGCCGATAAAATATACATGGAAATAATCACCCAGTCTGTCACTCGCTTAGCTATGCATCAGACAGTTACTATGTCTAGCTGCCCTACTAAAATGGTCGTGGAAGGTCGGAAGGTGTCAGTTCTTGCGATAGACAATAGTTTGTGTTATGACAGTCGATCGGTTACATACAGTAAGTTTTGAATTTATATCCAGCACGCAATCTGGATTTAATAAATTGTTACTAATATCCGCGTGATCAATGATTGTTTAGTTGTTAACCATTTGCCGTTTGAGTTTCCAAAAACGATTAACACGCTTTCCAAGTAAAATAATGGTATTTTAGTAAAATCAATCTGTTCTTTAAATCAAGTTTGCGAGCTTGAAGTAAACACCAATCCCATTTTATTTAACCAGTCGTCGAACAACGGCAAAACTACCGTCAGTCACACGTACTGACGCGTTTCGACCTTCCATGATCATCATCAGAGTACGACAGCAAACTGACTAGCGAGGATCAAACCGCATTGCATATAGAAAGCAAAATTAGATATGCGGCTCTCACCTCCAGTAGTCTTGCATACATTGTATGTGACTGGAAATGTCGGCTGCACAATTTTTATGCAGTCACGAACATTAACGTATTGTAGCTTTCGCCACAAATATACAGGTAATACAATTAAACAATCAGTGATAGCGGACGAAAACTGCAAACACCTGATTATCGGATCGCAACCCGATAATCAGGTAAATATTATATTCCGTGTCGCGCAACATGTTTCTTTTAAATCTTAATGTTCATGACTGCATAGAAATTGTGCAGCCGACATTTACAGTCAAGTAAAATGTATGCGAGACTACTAGATGTGATGGCCTCATATCTCATTTATCTATAAACGTGTGAATGCATTTATGTACGTGCATATATATGTTTATAATCATGCATGAATATATGTATATTTGTATGTTTTTATATATATATATATATATGTGTGTGTGTATGTATGTATTTATGTATGAATGCATATATTTATGTATCTATTTACGTACGCATGCGTGTATGGATGAGTTTATTTATACCTATATATGTGCGTGATTATATTAGTATGCATTCCTGTGTGCAAGTGCAGTCGATTTGATCAGAAAGTTATATTCAAATAATTACATGTATTAAAAACACTTTGCGCGGAGATCTGTTCAGGTAGGATACATTTAGGATATTGTGATATAGTGGAACAAAATACCTTATTTTATCATGTTAAGAGCGTTATTGGATTTTGTTAGGTGTACAAAGCTTTCAATTTTGCTCAAATTATAGCAGCAATGCTACCAATGACGCCTAAATTAATCAAATTTCAATACACTGTACGTTTCCCAAATGTGAGAAATCTATCTACTAATCCTGCTCGCCTGGTTACTAGGGTAAGTCCAGTGGATTGTTTGAGCTGATGGAGAGGTTGAATCGCATTCTCAGTAGGCAATATTAGTCACTGTATCGATCACTCAGTCACGCCACACATTTTGACTACGATTTACTTTGTTTGGCGAAAAACTGTTGAACTCGAAAGTCGAATATTTTCTGGAAAAGAGGCCTGTTTAATACTACAATTTAAGATGGGCTATTTTGGAGATTATTGTTAATTTGACCTACCCTTGTCTATGGCAGTGCAGAATATGCGCAAAAGATAGCTTCCTTCCTTGTGAATAAAGCCAGTAGTCATTTGACGCTCACTAGTGCGCTGAACGATTTTCGTTTTTATTTTTAGAGCAAGGTGATACTAAAGACACAATCAATTCAAAGACCGATGTGTGTAGTAAACAAAACTCTGCAGAGCTGAACTTCAATCGTTTCATGTCCTCCTATCGTGTACTTCTGCGTAATGCTTCCATTGGTTTGTCAAGTACGGATAAAAAACCTGACTCAAGTCGACCGGCCAAGACTGTTGGGAAGAGTTCGAAAGTGCACAACTCGAAACGAAAGTGATGCCATTAATTTTGTAGCCCATGCCATCGAAATTTGCAGTTTTCTAACAGACAAAAAGCATCAGTAATGCATCTTTTTTCTGTATAGCAAATGCTGTTCAACATATTAAGATTTTATTTTCTAGATTTTTAAATGAATTTCGTGTATCTGACATTGTCATTAACTCCATTATTAGAGTCTCAGTACTGAATTCTGTAGTTCTAATTGGTATGGAAATGCACAAGTTCAATGATTTTACTTAGCCTCGCATCCAAAGTGTTTAAAATTATGTGAATCTGCATTATTTTCTGACACCAGGCGGGTTGTTTTGCCAAAGACTTCTTCACAAATTCTCACTCAGTGGTCTCATTTGAGTAATGTTCAACGAATTAAGCTATGCCTTACTTCATTAAGGTCCTGCTTGTGTCTTTTAATTGTCAAACTGGCTGTTACCTTCAGTGCTCGCAAAGTGCACGAAGTTGTTCTTTTTACATTCTTCGTAAGCAGTATTTCAGTTGTGGTGAACGTAATACAATTTTGAATAGTATTCATTCATTTTTTTAATAGACAAACGTGAAAAGCCGTTTTTTCCTGCACTTCACAGCTTTTTAACTTGCTCTTGGATGACATTTCTAGCACAGTTTGATGAAAAACTGAGTCGCCATTGCTGTAAGTAATGAGCAATATGGGATTCAGTGTGTATTATATTTTAAAGACTATCGTTGCATTTTGTTCATCTTCTGTCTTTCACACCAAATGAATATTATCTAACGCCGTCAAAACCTTCCCGTCGCCTTACTTTTGATTTTTCATTTCTCTAACCGTGATCAAGACCAATTCAGCAACTTCTATCGACTGGATATTGTAGTTAGAATATTTTAAATATTTTGCTTTATAAAGATGCTTGATAGATATTTTCTGCAGCTGTATCGCGCTTTGTTTGCAGTTTGTGCCAATCCTTGGAGCCATAACTTTTGCACTGTATGTTCATAAACATTTTTCCTGTGCAAATCTTAGTAAAGACTGTGTGTGTGTGTAGATTTCAAACTCATGACTATTGGTTGGATAGATTCGGAAGCGCATATAATACCTAATGCTCTGGCAACACTAACCATCGACTAAATTCGCTTCGGTAGCCATAATTTGTCTAAATAATTGGCACGATATATCTTATCATGTTGTTAGTGGTGATACTTTGAAACTCGCAAGGATACTGTATTTCAGCTGTTGCGTTTCCGTAAAGCTAATTTGGCCATAACTGTGCTCTGTGGAGATTTAGGTTGCTCAATTTCTGTGTTGCATAGGTATCTATCCATCCTCATTAGATCTTCCACTTCATAAACCTTCCTCCTTTAATTATCTTTCATTTGATTTATTTTTCTTTCATTATAAACTTCTATTATTTATTAGATTTCTTTTTCTCATCTCATGGTCATCAGACATTGAACAATCAATTATTAACGGCTCTTTTATTGTTGTCTGTGATGGTGATGATGATGGCAACGATGAAGATGCTGATGCTTATGATAATGCGCAAATCCACAGTGGATGCCAGGACGGATATGGTCAGTAACTGAACCTATGGCCAGTTGGTTCAATGCCATATTTCGTTTAATTTATTTTTCTTTCATTATAACCTTCTATTATTTATTAGATTTCTTTTTCTCATCTCATGGTCACCATACATTGAAGAATCAATTATTAACGGCTCTTTTATTGCTGTCTGTGATGGTGATGATGATGGCAACGATGAAGATGCTGATGCTTATGATAATGCGCAGATCCACAGTGGATGCCAGGACGGATATGGTCAGTAATTGAACCTATGACCAGTTGGTTCAATGCCATATATTTCCTCTCATACACCGCGAAACTCGCACGCTTTATTTATATCTAAGTTTTATACCAACTTTGTTTGTTTTATTTTTTCTTCATTTGATCAATCGTTTGTGTTGAAAATCACTAAATGAAGCAAAACATTTAATTCTTTTATTCTGAAATAAATTATTTTATTTCATATACTTATATGCTCGTGTGTGTGTGTGTGTGTGTGTGATTTATGACAGGATATTTATTACATTTATATTGCCGGTATAAATTAAACATAGCGTACGATAGCAATTGCAATTCAACAAGTAGGCTGGTTTCGTCCTAATTGTGCTGTGATCAAGTATTTGCCGGAATTGCAGCAATCGGGGCTTATTTGCTTAAGAGTCTTGCAGTGATCCACAGGTCCAGCAAAACAGCGCTATTTGTGCAGTATTCAGTTATATACCAACTTATGTTTTTTGTTCAGTCCTTCCTTAAGGTGGAGACTATTCGACATCGTTTTCAATTCATGTGAGACTCTGAAGAAAATATGCTCCAGTCGCAGCAATTCTGACAAGTAAATGTTAATTGCCCAATTAGAATGAAACTAATCTACTTGATGAATTGCATTTCCTGTCATGTGCGATATTTATTTTATACTGAAAAAATGTATGATTTACTTTTCAATGAGTGCAAAACCTTTTTCGTTAATCGAAAGCCTCGCCGTTTAATGAAAATATTTATATCTTTGATACATTGATGACAAACGTTTTTGGATGTGGCAATTTATTATGATGTGAATGTTTCTGCCTTTCAGTAGTTCGATATCTAGTTTTAAGAATCACTTGTTCAGGCATTATTTAGACAGATGCAGTAGATGATTTAATATACGCTTGTTGTAGCACACCATTCCGATGTGTGTAATGTAGGATGAGTTTTGCACGAACTTCTCTAACTAGACATGTTTTGTCCTATGGAAACGCGCGAAATGCCAACAATACGCTCTTTAATTTTAATTAAATCTAGGCATGTTAGTATGGTAACTTACTTAGAGGAAGCCGATTGAGAAAATTTGTAAATATTTCCTCTTGCTGATTTTTTTTATTTATTAATTTATGTGTACTATATATATGGGTCGTTTTTATATTTATAAAAAATTTCCGTATTTTATTTCTTCAGTAAATCAGTTGATAAGACGGGAGAAAGCGCTGATGTACGATATGAAACTTATTTTGGGAATAAATGATTTTCCCTATTTGCAAAATAAATATCTTACAAGCATTGCCACTAATTGTGGTAAAGTTTTTAAACGTGTACAAATTACCTACGAAATCGGAATCCGGTGTTTTTTACAGACGGTGCTCGGGAATGAACATTTCTTGCGTTATTTTGTGAAGTTGGAAAGGAAAAGTCTGCCTTATAAAAGAAAAAACCTTCATCGCTTTTTACTTTCCTTTGATAAAGTGTACGATGTGTAAATAAATCATATTTGTGCAAATCTGTGTGATCTATCTGTCCTTTGGATTGAACTCCGTTTGTTTTCGAAAAATAATGTTTCTAACTGTTATTATATTTTAATTCTTAAAACTGGACACGCCACTAATGTAGAGCCCAAGCATAAACCCCTCGATTAAAACAAGTTTGCAATCAATTTATTAATGAAGAAACTGACTTCTTTAAAATTTTGTAACATGTTCTGCATTCTAGATGCATAGTTTGATTCAATATTCAATAAATTATCTGATATAGAAGCGAATATATACATATATATATATATATATATATATATATATATATATATGTGTGTGTGTGTGTGTGTGTGTGTGTAAAGATAGAGAGGAAATACAATTAATATACGTTATATCTGTCATTAATTTTCGCTTATCTCTCAATTACTATCATCGATTTTTTTCGTCATTCTTCTAAAGCATCGAGGAGAGTAATCTATCCCGTCACTTGTTTGTAAGCTTCGTCTGGAGAGTTTGGACCTATAGAAACAGTTAAAGCAATATAAGTATCTGCATAGCGCTGTAGGGTCTCGAAGTTTACCTCGTTAAATTGATTGAATATTTTTGGTTTTTAATCACATTGATGTGAATTTTAATGTTGCAGTGGTTTTTGTAGGCTTCTTTTCTTGAAACGTAAATTTTTATTCTTGGAATTTGTGATGGATGTATTTGTTTGGGCCATTGTGTTAACTTTTCGGTTCTCTTAATAGTCATAGTATTATGCATATTTTTCTGAGGTTTGTTTCACATAATTAACCATCTGTAAACGACGATTGCACACTAATGAGTGAAAAAAGTTAATCATTGACTGCTCATTTCATCATGTTCCTAAAAATTTGGACAAAGGATGTCAATTTTGGATTTTCTATTCGCTCGCGACATTAAAAATAATCTACGAGTGGACGCAATAAAGAATTAGAGAATAAGAACGGCTCAGTATTGGAACACGTCAAGATTCTACCAAAAATTCACCAGTTTATTTTTATATGAATAAAATCTAACATTGAAAGACAAGTTGATCATGGCGAATAATGAATTGATGGAAATGAAGCAATCAAAATATGTAGATGAGTACATTTAGTTAACATATATTCTGTTTTACGCAAATTTTGTAAAGAGTAATAACTTTGACATGACGGCTTTTGTTGTCATATTTGCGTGAAGAGGGGAAATTTTAATTTTCTAACCAGTACAGAAACGCTTGCTAGGAAAGAATGACCAGTGGAAATGAGAGAGTTGAGTTGTTCAAAAAATATGAATCTTATTTTGTCCATAAAAGTTTTTTTAAATGCTTTAATTTTATTTATAATAATACTTATTTATTTGGCAAAAGAAGCCATCTAACTCGACACTTAAAAAAATCATGGTACTAATCAAAATTAGGATTATGCATGGGTGAGTGTAACTAAGACTAACAAGTGTACCTCGATAATAACTGATACAAAATGCGTAAAAAAATATTTTCGGGAACGTTAATGTCGTGCTTCGTGTAGTTACAAAGTAAGCAGTGAAGAGGCTAAAATCAACTAAAATATCATTTTTTGAAAGATATCTGAATGCCAATTAACGCCGCGGTAAATAAAGGCCGTATTTGGGAGCAGCGAGAGAGAATTCGTTCGATGATGATTTCGAGTGGGGTAGGCATGATTGACTTGAAATCATAAAAAGAAGATCAAGATGCCAAAAACAGTGAAGGGCAAGATGCTAAGCTTTGCATTCTTGAGAAAGCCCGCTGGAGAAGCTGAAATGGAATAACAAACAGTTAGTAAGAGAGTTGGGGAGAATGACACGGCTATTATGTGAAGGGGGAATTGGGAGGACTGTTAACGTTCCACAATTGCTAGCTTAGCACCTAGGCTGGAAAACGTCTATCACAGATTTCACTTCCCGAAGTGCTGGTTGCCGAAGATATCCAAAATAGCTGCAACAAGTTACGCTTCCAGTTCGTTGGAACTTATTAGATAAATTGAAGTTGCCCGCCTTTTTGAGCTTATAGTCAATCAAGAGTTTTATCTCCGATATTGGTGCGTTTATAACACCTGTGTTCTTGGAAAAAAGAGTAGGCTTTTGTCAAGATATTGGGAGGCGGGGGCGTGTAGTCGGAATGAATTCAGGACTTCAAATTGTGCGTGACGTATGATTGACGAGGGTGATAGAAATTCGGTATCGAAAGGCAAGTTAACACCTTGCGAACAATGGCGCTAACTCTTATCTGGCGACTGAACCTTAAGTATAAGTAATCGGCAAGGAGAGGGAAAAAAAGTTTGTAAATCAAAGCCATTTTAAGAGAAATAACTGATCAAGGTGAATAATAAATCAAAATATTGATAAGCGTTCTACCTTAAAATTATTAATTCAATATTTTATGTGAATATTCACAGCTAGTTTAATAAGGTGTCTGCCATAACTTACATGACTGTGTGCTGATTGCTTGAGAAACGCGAGGATTTTGAACATTCTACTAACCAAAAAAAAGATTATTTAACAAAATAAAAAAAATATCGATAGTGCCTGGGTTGCCGATTTGTAAATTAAAGGGTAATTTGCATTAAAGTCTATCGATAACTGTTTCGCACTACTTTAACTTAAACAATCAGTGATTGCACGGATGGTGGTAACAATTCTTTACATGAAGTTTGCGAGCTTCAAGAAAACACAAATCTAGAATTGTATTTAACCGGTCGCCGAACTACATAGCAAAACTACAGTCCGTCACACGAACTGACGCGTTTCGACCTTCCATGATCATCATCAGAGTATGAAGGCAAGCTGACTAGCGAGGATCAAATCGCAATGCATATATATGGAAAGCAAAATTGAATCTGCGGCTCTCACCTCTGGTAGTCCCGCATACATTGTGCTTGACTGGAAATTTTGACTGCAATTTGTTTAACGCTTTATTACACTTATGTTTCATTTGAATAGTTTTCGATAGTAAACGCTTCACGTTGGTTTGGATGATGATGTGTGATTTGATACGCGATAGATAGTCGGGTGCCATTATTGTTTTTCCCTTTATAAAAATAACACTGAAGATAGCTCTCAGAAACGAATAATTTGCCGAATTACTCTTTGAATGAGCTTTGATAACCATTTTTAGTGCTTCTACCAATGCTGTATTATTGGTTTTCTTTTAGCAAGATTGGCATAATCAATATCTTTGTAAGTGCACGCCTAAATCGGTAACGGCAATTAGAACTATTTTGATCGCCTAATACCGCTTCCTTATTAGTTTTCAATTTCATTGTGTAAACTCCTACAGTTTGTCGTTCGCTGTCAACTTCTTGTGCCATTTTAGCACCTCTAGCTAGGTTGGGTGTACCCGTGAAGAATATCAGTAGTGCATTAACTTAGGTGGTATACATTTTGGTATTTTGCCCGAGAAGCTGCACATTGAAGCTTTTAGATCTTAGAAATTTCTAGTATGATTAGCTTTTGGTTGCTCTATCATCGATATAAACTATTTATGCTAAATGCACATACTAAGTAAACGGTAAAATTCTTTTGTGGTTCTCAGTTTTGACAGTATTTTAAATAACGTCTTCCTTATCCATCATCACGCTCATTATTTTGTGACTTATAGAGTATCGAGGAGATTTCATCTGCTGTTGAGCCAACACACATTATGTTTAACGCGTGACCAAGTTTGCTCATTTGACGTAAGGTCTCCTTGATATCTTGTAAATGTTAATTACAATCATCAGTGGCGTTTGTGACGTCATCGATGTTAGAATGTGTGAACGAAAAAATTTGAAGGCTTTAAATCATGAATCGTTGGCACGTTTGTAATTTGTTGCATGGGCCAAAGAGCATTCTGGTGTATTCTAAGAGATCAAATGTTGTTATGATTGTTGTTTTGGCCATACTTTCATTGTCTAACGATATTTGATGATAGACCGAACTGGGGTTCGATTTCTTAAACTACTTATACTGAATTGTATCGCTTAGTATATATTTCAAGTATCGATCATGAATTGTCAAACGATTAAGATCACGATCCTTGCAACATAGTTTACAGATGTAGATTTCAGGTTTGGCTTGCTTATGAATAAGCGATGTTCTCGAACTTCAGCCAGGGTAAATTTTGTCATCTTTTAGCATCTGCTTAAATGCAATGTTTGGCTGCACGTAACTCTTCTTTGTCTCACTATATTTATCGTTTTTCTGCTCAACAAAGGATATATAACTTATTTTTAAATGCTTGTGTGGATAAGGTGTGAAGACGAACATGTCTTATCTGGGCGTTAATTTAGAACAAAACAATGTTGATTAACCAACTATCGTCACTACATTGGTGATTTAACTTTCTTAATGTCAAAATGCAGTACAACTTATTAATTTATAATTGATCAAATACTGTACATTGATTTGTGAAACACGAATGGCTTGATTTAAGTTGAGTAGCTCCATCCCACCCCTCGATACTCAACTCACGTAAGTTAATAACGCAATTACTGATCTAAACAAGAAGTATATTTCGGATAAAATTTTTTAATATATATAAAATCCAAATTTAAAAAAATCAACTATGTATATACGAATAATGTAATTATAGCATCGTTTATATAGAATGTAATTATTTATCATAAACATAAAAGTTCGTTTTCTTGAAATCGACACGCCCGATGACTAACACAAATTTGCTGTCGTAAATTTTACGTTGTTTAGCGGCCAAGTACGGACACATCAGCTCCAGTATCCAATTGCGTTGTTACTGGTTGTCCGTTAAAGAGTTCCAAAAATGTAACTTTAATAAAAGTCCTTATATGTGGCAAAGTTACCCGTACTTCTTGCTTTTCGAAGGCCATCTGAAGGCCATGAACACTGGTTTCTCTGCTGGTCTTCTCTTGATCTACAAATCTGAGTCTCAAAAGAATTTATATTTTTGGCATGATCTCGACTATCCTTATTGTTAAGACGGTGGTCCCTGTTTTCACATTGCACTTGCCATTCTCTAGGAGTATTATACTGGTTTTGCTGCCCTTTAGACGGTGTATTCGTTGAAGCTGGTGTCATTATATATTGACCTTGCTCCCAGTCCACTGGCTGTCGTCGTCTGTCGCGGACTTCTTGACTACGCGCCGAAGAATTCCAGTAAGGTATGTAGCTCCTGACGGATTTTATAACGGAACCCATGCGTGGAGTCGCAGCTGCCCCTTTGTTTGGCATCGTGGCCAAACTTTGAAAAGCCTGAATACTTTTTTCGGTGCCTCACTGTGCGCTGGATATTGTGTCGTTTCTGATTGGTTCTAGCAGCATAAACATGATGGCCTCATGCGGTTGCAACCCTGGCGAAGACTCAGCTTGGACAACCACCGATTGATGCGTGCTATGATATCAAGAGGCATCTCACCCAGTAATAGTTTCAGTTTGTACAATTCTGAAAACACCTCATGAGACCTGGCTCGGAATTGATCAAACGCTAGTCTTTCGTAATCTTCATACGTCAGGTCGACAGGAAATTCTAACTGTAATGCAATTTTCCGGTCAACAAATTCCTGGACACAATGAGCACAAGAAGTGCTAATGTAAATTCTTGTGCTCGAACTGAGGTTTCAAATTTCTCGAACCTCAACTGTGGCCTTTCCACATACAAAAGTTCAAGCATTGGCTTAAATTCTGATAACAGTCGGAAGAAACTCGTCGATTCGGATGAAAACACCGGCTTATTTCAGTCTGATTCCTATTGGGCGCGGTCACTATTGTTGGCTTCACCAATATTGGTTGTGTCGTTTATGCGTATTCCCTCACAATTTATTACTAGTACGTCATCCAGCTGAACATAATTATCCCTATCTCCACAGTCAAGGTATTCAAATGTGCAATCAATCGTCTTACTAAGTTTTCCAACCCGTCAGAAGTCATTTTTTATCTTTACGTACATGCTTTGATTTTAATCGATTATATATAGGATTGTTCTGGTATTAACCGAATCGATTTAGTAAAACAAAAATAAATTATTTATTAATTTATGTTCACCTCTGCGGCTCGAAGGCTGCTTCCATTATTGTGCTGACTGTTTCATCATAATACGTGCGCTACCGCAATGACTTTCTTTTGAACTAATGCCAACCCTGGACACGACCCGTGGTGCGTTCTCGGTCACAAAGCTTCCTATTGCTACACGGACCTATAATAAATATGACCAAAAAATTTTGAATATATTAGTGAAAGAAGTCTTGGCAAGAAATGGGAAACAGGACCAATTAATATGATTTAATCTTTATGACAAAGCTGATGCAAGGGATGTAGAGAAATTAAATTATTTACTCAAAAATAAGACTGAAGCTGATATACTAAAATGTTACAGGGTGGGCAAGCGGTCTGATCGTCCAAGACCTGTCGTGGTTAAATTATCAAAAAGACCAACAAATATGCAAATCGAAGCCATTGACAAAAAAAGGTTAACACCATAATTTTCACAAGATTTGTGTAAAATAAACAATATTTTTTCTAATCATGATCTAAAACAGGTTATAAAGGATTCAACTAGAGGTTCAGAATGCTTAGATCATATATATTTAGAAATTGAATCGGTTAACTGACAAAGTTATAACGTTGTGAACTACTTTAAAGAATTTGATCACAAACAAATTAACTTGCAATGGAACAAATTGAGTAACAAAAGACAGAAACTTAATTTTGAGAAATTGCACGTGCAATGTTCCAGAAATAACTGGAACCGTTTCAGAGAGTTAAGCGTAATTATGTATTAGGTGTTGCGAACCTAGTACAAAATTAGTTCAGTTGTTACCAGAAGGATAAACTAAAGTAAGCATGAACAGAGAGTATAATCTCATGCAAATTCGTTTCGTGCTTACTGGCGACTCATCAGTGGT